>PNEQ01008355.1:0-10529 GCA_003012365.1 Medauroidea extradentata
CCATTTCCTCATTGGCAATGCACTCACTGCCATATTAGATGTTGATTTAAGGACATTGCCAATAAACAGACTTTCCAGGTGGCAATATGTACAGCAACTTTCACAGCATTTTTGGGATCGTTGGTCCAAGGAATATTTGACTAGTCTTCAACAACGTTCAAGATGGCATAAACGACAGCCCAACATTCAACATGGTGATCTAGTCTTGTTGAAAGATGAGAACATTCCACCTCTTCAGTGGAAAATGGCCCGCATAGTGGATCTTCATCCTGGTACCGATGGTCTGGTGCGAGTAGCTACTATTCGTACATCTAATGGAACTTCACAAAGGGCCATTAACAAGTTATGTCCTTTACCAAAAGAAACACTTGATGATAATACATGACCACTTATTCAATTTATGGAATCGAAGAAATTTCTTCAAGGTGGGCGGCTTATGTATAATACATTATTTAGATTGTCTATGCTTCTACAAAGCACATTATAATTTTACTATGAGATTTCTTGAATACTGTAACTTCTTAGGGAATGTGAAATAACAAGTTCATTGCAAATAATAAAATAAAGCAAAATGTTAGCAAAAAATATATATGAGCATTTTATTTTATCATAACTAACGAATTTCAATACATTTTTTAACCTCCATTATCAATTTTAAAAACTTATTAATTGAGTTCTGTATTGGAATTCAAATCACAATGAAAATAAATACGAGTATAATTTATTTAAAATTATACTGGATGAGTCGCGAGGAAAGGGCAATATTCTAGCACGTGATGGTACTGGTCATAATGATATAAAAGGTTCATGTGAATATGGGGTCACTATATGACGATTATCGAGATTGCCTCGTTTGAATGAAAAACACTGAAAACCTGTAAATGTATCTAATTGTTTTATTGTTGTGCTTTTGTGTTGTCGCTTCAGTGACAAGGAGATTGAAATAAATTATGAATGACACACCTTTCTCTTTGTATTTCAATTTATGCCAAGTTGGCATTGGGTTACCATGGAAACATTGTAGTAACATCTTTTTTATTATTTTGCGTACTGTGAACTTGAACGGTATTATTTTAATGGTTGTGTCTTTGTTTCTACATTTGTTTTGTTATACCATCAGCGTAAACGGACAGTGTGAATCGAACAGTTCAAGATGCCACACATCTACGCAAATACAGAGTACGCAGACATGCTGATTGTTTATGGCTTCTTCAATTGTAGTTCCACTGCAGCTGTAGAAGAGTACCGCCACCGTTTTCCCATGCGGAGAATTCCTGACAGAAGAGTGTTTTCCAGGGTTTGTAATACATTGCGGGAGAGTGGTACGCTTCTTAGTGCTTATGTGAGTTCGAAAAATACACGATAAAGTAAGAATATCGTTTAAATGCAATTTGCTTAGTTTATTTTAATCACCTTGTCACTGAAACGAGAACACAAAAGCACAACAATAAAACAATATGATACATTTACAGGTTTTCAGTGTTTTTCATTCAAACGAGGCTTTCTCGATAATCGTCACATATTGACCCCATGTTCACATGAACTTTTTTGATCACAATGACCAGTACCATCACGTCCTAGAATATTGCCCTTTCCTCCCGACTCACCTTGTACATAATAAATTAATAAAATATTTTGCATTGGCTAAACCAAATATTTTTGTGTAGAACTAGAGAAGTAGTTAATTGTAAAATAGCTACATTATTTATTTTGTGCATCATCTGTATACTAATTGTGTGATAAATTTGCAAGTGGTGAATGCAATACTTATTGAATCAAATTTCTTGAATAGCCGTACTATTCAATGTATTGAATTCAAGAAGTTGAATTTAATAATTATTTGAGCATGTCAAAGGGCCTTAAGAAAGGAAGGAAATTTTTTATGGAATAAAGGTAATATTCAGGGATATAAGGAAAATTCTAGACGTGTTTGAGGATAAGCATAAGAACTGTATACAAACAGGGCAATTTAGGCCGTAACATCATTGAAGATGGTCTCCGCCCGAGAAACCTTAGCACCTCGGCTGCCAGCTGCTGCCGCCGGAGATACATCTTTTTCTACTATAATTTCCTTCGCATCCGCAGCGGCCGAGTGGTCAGACTACCCGCCTCCCAGCAAGGCGATCCGGGTTAAATCCCGGCGGGATCGGTCCCCGGATCCTTTATATGTGGGAATTGTACCGGACGATGCCGCTGGTCGGCGGGTTTTCTCGGGGATCCCCCGTCACCTCCACCCATCCCGTTTCGACGTATTTATAATGTAGGACCTCATCTGTTGCCTTCCTCCGGGGCAAGCAGATGCCTGTGGGCACCCAGTTGTAATATGCACTTCAGGGAGTGATAATTTCGCCTTCGGGTGACCTCCAATGCGATACTCTGTGTATGTGTATGGGAATGCTCACCTCATGTCTCCTCTCACCAGCGCTAGGGACCTTCAATTTTATGTGCTGACCAAAATCTCTTATTCACTCTCTCACAAAGTCAAATTAACACATGGTGATTGTCATATATGTAATACTGTATTAAATTTTTCACATAGTGGATTTGATATTGTACACCGTGTTGCAAAGTACATGAAATCAGAATCGGGAAGCAAAATAAATGGAGCAAAATTCCTCAGAACATCAAAAATATTTGAAGAACTCTGACACAGTGTATTTTTCTTGTTTGACTGTTTCTACGTAGTTATTGCTGGTTGCATGTATACTTTTGAGTGGGTAACAATGTTAACAATGTCTCTTACATGAACTTATCCTCTCAATTTTAATTATATTCTGAGGGAAGAGAAACAGAAACATAAGTAGATTTCTCTTTCAAACTAACTGGCTGAGTTAACCAGATATCCAAGACATTTAAGATCCCGTCCAAATCATACATTTTCGATGCAGACATAAGCCGTTAAAGAATTTTAAAAATCTTGTTTCAATAAAATTGCTGCAGTAATGTGATTTTTACTACATCACTAGCATCTTAATTTATCCGATGAACTTGAACTGATGTATTTTAGCGGATATCTTTGGCAGTGTGACAGGGACTATAATGACTAAGAGAATGGTGATCAAACTTCCTGTGTAAAGCTAAATTTAGAATGTACAAAATTAATTTTGTATGGTATTTCTTATGCGAACTCTCGTGCTAAAGTGTCAAAACTATTCTGTTCAAAAACTCACATATAGCTCACAGACAGTTTTCTTCTTGCAGAATGCTGCTTGATGATATGTGTTGAAAATTAACAAATATTACGTTAGTACAACTACACACATTTAGTTTTAAACAGAAAAGCTTAATCCTATGAGTGAAAATTAATAGTTTTTTACAATATTTTGTTCATGCCTTAGCTACTACTACTTCCCGTTATCAACTATGAATATTAAAAAAAAAAAAAATTAAAAATGACACCGACTCCAAAAAAATTACTCCGAAATAAAAAAAATGCACTAAAAGTTAAAAAATTATTACGTTATTTTTAGATTACTTAGAATACGGTCAATGTATTAGGACACACTGAAAGAAAAATTTCGTAAGAAGTCTTCCCTGCAAAATTATTTTCTAATTACTATAAAATAAATTTGTGGTGGCCACAATATTTTAGTTGTTCCAACAAAATGTTTTTGTGGTGACCACAAAATAAATTTGGCAGGGTAAATAGCCACAAAATATTTTGTAGCCGCCACAAAACCTTTTTTTTCCGTACAGTAATATACAATGATTGTTATTTTTGTAGTCGGTGCCAGCCAAGGTTAACAAACGTGTAACGTAGTAGCGTAGGTATACATATAATATAATGAAATGTAACGTTGACTGCAACTAAGCATTTCTTAATCGACACAAAGCAGCGGCGCGGCGTTGAACAGCACGTGGCGTATACGGCGGGACTGGGAGGGGAGCATCTTGAGTGAACGACCTGAGTGCGAGCAGAAGCATGAGGGCATACATCGTTGACAGATGTGTCTGATATCTAAATTTTCGATGTACTTGCATGCTATAAGTTTTCTCTTATTTGATTTTATTGTAGTTTCTTGATGCTTAGAATCGTCTTAAGGTATTTATACTGGTTTTATGCGATATCTGTGTTCATAAGTCAATATATTTTCGAAGTGTCGATTTAAGTCCGTATTTCGTTTATTTTTATAAGTAGCTTTATTTAGGTTAATTTGTAACTAAGTTGTCGCTTTAGGCAGTTGTGTTCATTTGTAAATTGGTTTAATTAGGTATTGTTGCATTATCGAATTAACGTAGCTTTAAAAATATTTTGTCAATTTTAAGAAATTTTGAAAATTTTCATAAAATATTGGCTGACAACGACTTCAAAAATAGCAATAACTGTATATTATTGCCCTAATAAATTTATTGTATTATAAAAGTCTTAAATTAACGTAATTGTTGTTTAAGTTTGAGTGCTTTTTTTTTTTCAGAGTACATTTTTGAAGTCGATGTTATTTTTTGTTCAAAATATATTTCTTGATTTTTACAGTGTCCCGGTGCCTACCTTTCGCATTCGTGATGTTTGGAGTTAAGGAGTTCCGTTGTGCCTTCCCAGTCAAAGTCAGTCCAGAATGTCCATGACTATAGTTAGGTACCTTAGTCTTGGAGTGTCATAAACCTACCAACATCTCGGTCACAATATATTTCATATTTTATTTTGAAGAGTTCCCTGGCGTATCTGAGAAATCCAAGGTCCATGCCAGGGACACCTGTGAAAATATACCCTTTCCAAAAAAAAATTTCCAAATCGGCTTACAAATGACGGAGTTCTGAAGTAATAAACATAAGCAAATAAAACTGAATTGAATTTTTTATTGATTTTATTACATTATATTTCGTTACATTATATTATTTTATATTTTTATTGATTTAATTTTAATTTTGAAATTTTTAACTTTGTTAAAAATGTGTAAATGACTGCTATCTGTCTTGCCAAAATCGTCTTCGCAAAACTTAATTTATGATTAACTCTTTTCTGTATAACCAGTAAACAGTTTGTGACATGACTAGCGCAGAATGACCAATAGTGTGTTTCCTACTCTGCGAGTTGTAGAACCACGCACCAAAAAATGGGACATGCCCTATTTACTGATTTCGTTCGAGATGCACCTTGTATGAGAAATTCTCGCCCGAGTGGTCGTCTTCTAATATGAATGTTTCGTGTGTCATGTTAAAGTTGCTGAGACACTAACGCGTGAATTGCGGATGTACGACACATATCCGGGAAAGTGGCGGCTGGTATACTGTAAAACTACTTCTTAAACAGTAATGGAAGCACATAGTATGATGCTGATAGGTGTTCTGCCCGAAGGCAGGTTTAGAACCTGGAGAGCGCAGAGTTATGGAAATCACGACGTTCTGCGAAGTCGACTAGGCGAGGCAAACAGACACTGGGCTTGTATCAACAGCCTCTGTTAGCCAAAAAGCGGCAAAGTTCGTTCGTATCGAATGAGCCGCCACGTCATTTCACGACTGTGTTATCATTTAGTCTGTGGTATGGGAGACTTACCACAAGTACTGGTCACCCGAGCTAGGAATGGTCCTGGTGACGTGCAGAGGGGAAATTTTCTCCTACTCCTGCCCTTAACAAGCTTCGGTGTGCGCATCTGCTGATTGGTTGTAGCTGCTAATGGCACACTCAGGGCTCCGTCATTTCCCCTCTTACTTGCTGGGAGGGGAAATGTGGGGCGGGTAGCTGCCCAGTAGATACCATTTCATGTCTGCTGCACCACTCTCTGAAAACCTTTCCTAGGCTGCGGGACCAATAAGCTCGTTAGAAAGCTAATCTTTTGGACTGTTACTATACAAGTATAGTAACATCTGTATACATGTGACAGTTTATTTAAAATGTATTGAAAAGCTAATATTGATGTATGGAGAACAATTTCACCATATTTACTTTCTTAACAGTCCTGTATATTGGTATCTAAGTTTACAGATTTTTTTTTTTTTTTTTTTTTTTTTTACAGTTTTGGCTGCTGACCCGGTAGGGTTGTAGATAGTCGAAACTGTACAAACATGATGAAAGCGATGTATACCAGTGACTAGGGACAAAAAAATTCACGGATTCAATGACCTGCATGTTAGAATCAACTATCAAATGCATACACAAGCCTCGACTATTTGACTACTAGCTGATAACACAGTGGAACCGCATTCTATGAACGAATATACGGGGCTTGAGCATGCATAGGGCAATGGATGGTAATTGAATTTGCGAGATTTACTTGTCCCCATCAAAGACCATGAAAGATCTTTTAGCTACTTGAATATTGTGACCACTCAGAAACACGCGGCAATTGCAGGCTAGCGTGCCAGTGGCTGTAGCGTCAACTATGTATAGTTCTCGACAGTTGCAGTTCTACTTGGCAACAACCCACGAGCCACTGCTGGTCCGGGATATGATCTTAATATAACACCGAGCTCTCGCAGCCTTCGTCACTACGTACTTGAGCAGAGTTGTAGGTCGACTACGTAATCCACTTTGTAGAATCTTGCAAGATAATACAGTTATTCGACTGTAAGGACGTCATAAATCGAGTCCAGGATGATCAGTACCTGCCCCATACAAATTCTTCTATATTCGCTGTAAGTTCCATGCAATGAGATTAATTACAATTTCACGTCTGGTAAGGCAGATATTACCTTCTTAAGCATTACCTAATTTTCACACATTCACTGCCTTTCTAGGTTTTTGACAAGTAAGCTTCCGAGGGAAGAAAGAATATTTTATTCTACGAATGGTCACTGTTACAGTATAACCAATAGTAGTCACGCAATGCCAACTGCATGCAGCATAAAAACTATTATATCTGTCTTATCAAAGCATTAAACATTACAGATTTTCATTGTCCCAACTGGCGGGTACTGATCCCACATAACAAAACTCGACATATTTGAGTCGCCACTGAATCAGGTAGAACAGGATCCAGTCGTGTCAAGTGTGTGTGTATGCGTGTGCGTGGGAGGGCGCAAATATGCCTTTAAAAGTAGATGTACCCAAACCTCAAGAGCCTAAAAGGTGGGGTCCGTAAGTTCTCCCCGAAAAACTTGAATTTTAAGATGCAACATGGTGCTACTAAAGGTGTTTCCTAACCAATCGAATATGGTACTTTAAGAAATCGTAATATTATGCTTTAATAGGTTTAAAAAATGAGGCGGGGGACGTGCCCGGGCTGCCTGATTCTACCACCCCCTGATACCGCCCTGCCATTGAGTGTATTTTATCCTCGCAACAATTCATTTTTTTGCATAAGATAGTTTGTACTTGTAAATAAACAACTGTATCCTTTAGTTGTGTTAATGCGCTGCATAAAATTGAAATGACGACCATTCGCAGTCTGAATAGGTACATTATTCACACTTAAAAAAAAGCTTCCTAAAATGTTTAGGAAGTAATTAACATAAATACAGTATGGGGCAGTTACCATACTTCCGCCATGTAAACATGCAAACTTTTACACTTGTTGTAATATAAGTCTGGTAACTTTAGTATGCATTTGACTGTTTTATAAAAAAAAGTTTAGGAGTGCTACCACGGATGTCTGGGAAGCAATTATGCTATATCTACTTTCTTAGCGCTCCTATATGCACGTGTGGCAAATTTACAAACTATTTTTTTAGAGTGCATCAGCATTGCGCGACATCTCGCGCAGAAAAATTGGATCGACTGAAAGTTGAGTGTTTCATTTAAATTGTGGATTCATATGTATCTACAGTCAGGTGTGAATGCAGACATTAAACACTTCTCAAAAAAGACTACGGGTAACTTGATGTATTGTATAAAGTTCTAGAACTGATATGAATTATCGTCCGAATTGTATAAAGTACATATTTTGTTAAATAGTTCCCTATTTTTCTTACAATTATAATGGAACCATTCACCTCTTCCATGCCACAAATCTAAAGGCTATACTTTTGCATATGCCAATTATGGAAAGAAATCTTCCCTTCGGTACCGTCTTCAACCAAGATGTCTATTAGCCACTCTCTTCTATGATTAAAAAATTATTAATCCTGACTATAGAAACCAAGGCATTATATTTTGTACCGGACAAAACGTTGACGATCTTTATGACTGTAGATGTTTGTGTGAACTGTCTTTGAAAACAGAGAATTATCACGTTATATTGGAAGAGGACAGGGATGACAAAGCAGGTCATATTTTATGTCAGTGTAATGTTCAGAGATAAAAGGTAACGATTCTCACCATGAGAACTGTTTTTTATTTTTTAGATCCGAAAAAAAAAACATTGACAAATACATCAAAGTACAAGTTACAGGTCTTAGGAATTTTCCAATAAGTGTAACGACTTCAAAGAAAGTTATCGTCGGCAAGTACGTCATTTTATGTCTTCGTAACTCAAAGCTTACAACTCACATGTTTGATTATCACACTGAAATATGAGCTTGAGCAAAAATTATACATGTACGAATCCGTGTTTTATTGTCTGCGATTGAATGTTTTAACCCTCTCTTCTATGGAGTTATACTGGCGAAATCACAGACGTATTGTGTCACAATAACCATATTCTGATTGGTTATGTCGAGTGAGATATGTGCCTAGACAAAGGCACGATGTCAATAACCATGAAGCAAAGCCAACGATGTGCACGTAAGGCATCGAAATGAAAATTTCCGCGACAAAATCGCTGCTCTGCTTATCAGTTTAACAATTAGCATTATTTCATACGTTAGAGAGTAATGTTTAAATTTTCTGTGTCGTAAATTGTTTGCCAGAAACACATACTATAGTCTTCGCTCGCAAAGTTAGTGAAAGTGTTTACTATAATTGCCTTTTATTGGTTCTCTGTACTGTATTTAAAAAACGTATAAATTTATTGTTACATGCTTAGCGTTATTTTGCGTACAATGACATCTTAACATGCTAAATATCACTCACAAATAGCATAGCCTTACACTTTAAATAGACTTTGTACTGTTTTATATCTCAGACTATTTACAGATACGCTTAATCGGTTTTGAAACGCACCAATATAAAGATATAACTAAAGAGCCGAGCAGCAGCGATTACGAATTAGACTCAGTGATCATGTGAAAATAAAACGTTATTTAACTTATATTTATGTGTAACTCAGCTTATAATAATAGGGACTTTCTTAATGAACGCGTTTACTAAAATTTTAATTAAGATTATTGAGTTTGCTGGACGTGTTTGAGAGTAACATCATTTTCGAAACTAATTTCCTATAGTTCTAATTTGTCTTTTATCCGAGGAATAAATCATTTCCGAGACTAATTTCCTATAGTTCTAATTTGTCTTTTATCCAAGGAATAAATTTTATCCTTCTGTTTCATTTGGCAGGGTTGCCATATCGCGGCAGTCTACTAAAGACGACTATGATACGGTCCAGGAACCACATATTTTGCAGGCTAATAGACATCGACATAGTGAGTGAGTGAGAAATTTTGGTCAGTGCTCAACTTCGAGGTCTTTAGCGCTGGTGAGGGGAGACATGAGGTGAGTATGGAGCAGTGCCGGAATGAAGGAGCGGGGTGAACGGGGGATCCCCGAGAAAACGCGCCGGCATGATTCCCACATGCGAAAATCCGGGGACCGACCCCGCCGGGAATCGAACCCGGATCGCCGTTGTGGGAGGCGAATGGTCTGACTATTAGGCCACTGCGGTCCCCGACATTAACATAGTCACATGCGATATAGCCTAGTGCATAATTTACAATAATCGTGTGTGAATAAAATTGTCCTCGCCCGAAACGATGTATTTTTTTAAATAGTGTGTTACAATGTTTTTTTGATTATTTATAAAATATCTTAAAAGAATGTAACGAAAAACATTTACTGACGACGTGTCGTATTTGTTTTCTTTATTGCGGCTTTATAACTGCAGAGGTTTTTCTCTTTGAAATATTTAGTATTATTACAATTGTTGAGGTAGGATAAACCGACCAATACCTTGTAATGCCTTAATATAGTGATAAAACCACGTTGCGGGTTTCACAAAAATGCGAAGGTTGTGTAAACCAAGTTCATGAGGTTACCAACAGAGAGCTGGATTCCTGGTACTGAAGTTCAAATGCATATGGCCAGTTTCCCCAATGAAGTTTAAGCGATTTGATCTCGATTCGTGGGTACATAATCTCGATCAAATAGTGCAGTGTTTCACCACGTACTTTAAACTCGATTTTCTATCTAATCGAGATTAAATTTTCAACCACCCCGATTTGGCCTGTTAGCACAGTTAATCTCACTTAAATATGAGAATTACAACGTGGCTTGGACCATGTACGACTCCATTTCTAGGCTACTTTCCTGTCTGTGTGTCTGTGCGTGTGTGGGTGTGTGTAGGTGGGTATGTGTGTTTGCATATATATATATATATATATATATATATATATATATATATATATATATATATATATATATATATATATATATATATATATATATATATATTGTTACAAGTTTGAGAGCACAAACTTTATATGTGGGCAATTCCCATGAGTTCTTTGGGATAGAGGTCTTATAATTACAAATAAAAGAGTTAAATTAAGTACTGGATTTA
>PNEQ01008356.1:0-10531 GCA_003012365.1 Medauroidea extradentata
AGGGGAGGCTAAGGCACCGTCAACCGGGGCGATCCCTCTCTCGTAAAGAGGCGGCCGAAGCCAGCCTCGAGGTTCATAACAAATAGGGGCAAACAGACACACTGCTCAGGCCCCAACTCAAAACTCAAGAAAAACCCCACAACAGAAACTAAAGAAACTAAAACCCCAAAAGGAAACAAACCCAAGAAAATACGACCTAAAAGCAGTAGCATCTGTTCAAATTTGTTAGCCTAGCGACCTATTTCCTGCCATTCTTATAATACATTTATAAACTCACATAATTAAGTCACCTTAAGTAACAGTCAAAGTTTATAGACTGTACCGTTACACACAATCTTAATGTCGGAGAGATCATTAAGTAATACAAAATAATTATTCTAGACAGAAGTTACAAAAATGCTCACTATATGGCAAACAACCTATAGTTACTTATGTGTCTTAGTTGTGGTGACTGATGTGCCACTTTAAAGCACTAACGATCAGACAAACAATCTGATGGTGTTTGTCTTTTGCATTAGTGCAATACAATTACGGCAGAACCACCAGCCTGGGCACATTGACTATTGTGTCTTCATGCTAGAGTTCTGCGTACAATCACAGATTGTTGTTTACCTTATGTGTAACCAAAGTCTTAATTTTTATAAATGATGGAATACTTTCTAAAGTACCTAAATTGGATGTACATATGTGAAATTTAAATTACATGTACATACGTGAAATTTAAATTACATGTACATACGTGAAATTTAAATTACATGTCGCTGCCAACTCTCATGACAGTTTAGACATGAGGTCCGTGAATTTATGGACAATCTCATGCCAGGATGATATTTCTTTAGGATATTTAGGCAATTGGAACTGTTTTTCTTTTGTTGCAAGGGGCTGAAAATTACAGGCGTTACTTGTAATTATGTACTCTTTGTGTACTTCTGTTTTTCAATCTTAGGCACTTAATGTTAAGATTAATAATAAAACTTTTTGTTCTTGTATTTATTTCGTACTTTGAATAAGGTTCATATGTGCAGAAGTGTCATGATTGATTTTTTTTCTTTTGGTTTGTTTTTGTGAAATTGGGGAAATTTTTAACAATACCGTGAAACAAACTTCTTATATACACTTGTCAAGGGGACAGGTAAAAAAAGTATTTACATCAGGAAAATGTAAATTACCGGAAATCTCAAAAAACTCATTGTGCTTAACTAATTTAGTACTTTAATTTTCATGTTATTTGAAAAACACTCGACAGGTAATATCAAACTACAGTAAAGCTCCTATCTAACAAACTCGGGGATTTAACGAAAGGATTTTAGGAACTTTAAAAGATAACCAAAATGTATGACATTACAGTAGAAACTATGGATCGTTTTTCAAGGGACCAGAAGAAAAAAATGATGCATGCGGACCAACTATGCATTTGGGCTTGCCTTTTTTTTTATACCTAACCTCGAAATCTGAAGTTGTACTGTGTGTGCTGAGCTGACTGACAAGACAAACCATAAGAAAACTCTCCACAAGCTGACTGACAAGACAAACCATAAGAAAACTCTCCACAATTATTATTTATTACGCTAACGTAAATTACGGAGGAAAATAAAAAAAACGTGAACATAAAATTAGGAACATTACTATCATTTTTTAAAGCCTTTTTAATTGAAATATTACGTATTTACAAGTGCAATCGTTAAATTACTTTACCGTTACATAACCATCTTAACATGCTGCACTAAAATGGAAATGATTTTAAAACGAGTCTGTTTATAATAAAACATTTTCAAAAACGTTTCACAAATTTTAGGTTAAAGTTACCGTTAATTGCGTTGAAAACAAAGGTAAGGTAAGCGAAAGCACGTAATGATTCCAACGTAAAAACAGCGATCGATAGTCCGAGACAATCGATAGTGCTAGCGGCGGCAATTCTCCTCTTGCCGCCATCTTGAACTTGCGATCACGGTCATTCTATGGTTTTGCACGTGATCACTAACGTTGCTGCGATGTTTCTTCTTGTTTAGATGTTCTTTCTTTCTTTGTTATCTGTGACTCTGACATCACGTGTTTATGTTTTCGGTTGGCGAAAACCGTAAACAACGGGAAAAACATAATTTTGATGATGTGATATGCGGGTGCGGGAAAATTTAACTGTGTATTAATTTGCAAACAAACGTGACATTGAGAAAAAAGTAAAAATTGCGTGAAAACGTAAATATCGGCTGGGCATGTCTACTTTGAGGGCAGCCAGGATTGTCTTTTACCATTCGCTAGAACGATTCTTTTTAAATTTACGCTGTATGTTGAAATTAATTTAAAAAAACGATCGATACGCCTGAATTTTGTTTGTGGGACAAAATATTTTGAGCTATGGATGCGGGAAAAACGATACTTACGAAAACGATTGATGTGGACTTCTTAAACCTTGTTTTAATAGGAAATATTTTGGGACCAACAAAAATAAACGATAGATACGGGAAAACGATGGAAACGAAAACGATGCAACGAGTTTCTACTGTACTATGTAACTGTGATAAAATATAAAGTGTAGTGTCTATTTAAAATACGTTAACTGGCCACAGTATATTCATTTTTCTCCGTAGATAGTGTTAAACCATCCGTCGATAAGCAAAAAAATATTGTTAAAGTTCGTTGAAAACTTTGGCAGCGGGAGTGACGCTGTGTTGCGTAAAAAAAGTGTGCCTAGATCCTCATCGTCGCGGCTGGCGAGTGTACGAGCATCTATATACCCAGTCCAGACAGCACGGCAGTGGACAGCATGGGTACTAATTCACAGATAGTGCTTCGCGTCTCCTTCAGAATGCGCTACCGCACAACATGCTTTACCGATCAATTCTTTTACCGATAGAAAGCAGTGGTGTCCGGTGTGATTATTTTCTGTCACGTCCCATGATACAACTGCGTACAGTATCTATAGAAGGAAATATGTTTTTATATTATTTATGCTGACTTTTTACATCACATTTGTTAAAGTAAATAATATGTTTCGCCAATGCAAAAAAAAACGCTCCATTGCAAAGTATTTTTAGCGAGCAGCAACCAGTTTGTTTCATGGACGTGTACAGGGGAACCCCTGAATTATACTTCTCAAGGGACCAGTAAAAAATTGTGTAAAATGCAGGAAAGTGTAATCGGAGGGAAGTTTATAATCATGGTGGCGACCAACATGGAAAACCGGGAAAAGTCTGGAAATTTGTCCAGCAGGGAAAAGTCCTGGAAAAGTCAGGGAATTTTGAAAATGATCGGGGAAAATGTTTGTTTTACTTGAAGTTCCTGCCACAATGGTTATAAAATCATACATAAGCAATCCTAGATAGTAGTTTCAGCCAACGTTTTAAACAAAATAGTTTTCAGTGTTACAAACTTCTGAGGCACAGTCTCTGTCGCGGGAACCTCGTGCACTTAACTGCAGGGCAAGAGGTCACAGTTAACGAATTAATAATTCTGGATAAATATTTACTTATAAAATTGTCAAATACCATTATCTAGGATGGTCATTGGGTATTTTATCCATTTTGGCTTCGAAAGAAACTTCGAAATCAAGTGATGTTTTCAGCTTTTATTTATCTAACACACACTCTTAGCCTGAGTAATGTTTCAAGCATTCGGTAAGTCACAATAATGGTTTCTCGATACACTAAGCTGCTTCTAGCAGAGGGTTCTGGCCAATTGGTGTGAAACAATTCCAACAGTTGTACTGTGTTAGTGTAACTACAATAACAAAGTGAAAATGTGTACATAGTGTTAAATGTCATAGAAAGTAGCATGAAACATCCTTACTGACTGGATGCAGTTTTTTGGACATCATTGTGATGTTGATGTCTGGCAAGTAAATCTAAAGAGAATAAAAAAACGTAAATAACCAGTGTGTGCTTTAGTCAACAAGATACAAACACAGCATAAATTTCTTGAATGAAATAGCGTAAAAAAAAAGACAAGGACAGGTTTTTCCCCCTAATCCCATCTGTGCAATTTTATGTTGTGTATACGTATACAGTAGAACCCTGTTATAACATTTCTGGATATAACATTTTCCTGCATATAACATTTTCTTGCATATAACATTTTCCTGCATATAACATCACTTTTTTGGTCCCATCTTTTTTCCATAAAGCATAATGCTTTCATTTCCTGCTTATAACAACATTTGTATTTTCATTTCCTGCATATAACATGTCACTTTTTTCTCAGACATTAACCACAACTCTGGTAAAATTTTTCTTAACTGTATTATTTTAGATAAAATAACTAAACTGTAGACTAAAAACATCAGTAAAAAACAAATTAATGTTTGAGAAAGTATCATAAGTGTACATTACAGTGATATTAAAGACTTTGGTCCTGAATATGACGATCATGAACTTTCAAAGACAAGTGGGAAAGCCTCAATTATACACATAATGTATGTATTAATCATGTTTCTGATGGCACAGTAACTATAGCTGCATTTAATCTCAATATAAGCCTATTTACTGTACATAAACTATCAAATTTTAAGTTACTTTTGAGTAATATCCATTTATTGGTTTAAAAATATTGATTCCTGCTTATAACATTTTCCTACATATAACACTTTTTTTCACAGGTCCCTTGAAAAATGTTATAACAGGGTTCTACTGTATTCTGTTGACTAAAGCATACTCAGCGTAATATTGCGACCATCTTGCCATACAATTGTATCATTCAGTCATATATGACCCTGACGTGATTGGCAAACCATGGTTGCGGGACTGAGCAAACTAACCTTATTCCAGCTCATGGTTTACAATTACCCCATTATGGGACAAGTACAAGACAAGGAAAATTTAATTTGTTGGTTCCAACAAGAAGCTTGGCATTTGT
Source organism: Medauroidea extradentata (assembly GCA_003012365.1). Lineage (NCBI taxonomy): Eukaryota > Metazoa > Arthropoda > Insecta > Phasmatodea > Phasmatidae > Medauroidea > Medauroidea extradentata. The sequence continues at coordinate 4,849 of PNEQ01008356.1, forward strand.
TGTGATGAGTCAGTGTACGTGACATTCTCAAAAGAGCAAAATATTTAAGCCATTCATTTGCCAATCACTTTGTAGGAAAATATGTCCTGGTTGGAAAATTTGGCATTTTATGTGTAACTGAGCTTTTGCTCATTAATCCTGTATCAACACTACAGGGAATTTAGTTCCACAGCAACTGATATCAGTAATCAAAACTATTCCACATTTTATCCAGTTGTCAACGTACTATTACAAGAACAAGCACAAAATTCTAAGTAGGCCTGTTTTGGAAGGTAATTTTCAAAGATTTACAACAAAAGGAAAAAAAAAGTGATAGCTTATCATTGTCATAACTATTACTTACATGAACTGTTGATTGTAAAGTATTCTTCATGACATTTACTTCAACGTGTCGCTCATAAAAATGCATATTAGCCAATTTCAGTTTTTTTTTTGTCCCCAAAATTTAGCATTTAAGAAGACGAAAAGAACGACTTTAAATGGGTTTTCAATTATTATCAATGTCTGAGTAGTGTGTGCACACACAAAGATTTTTGCAAAAAAAATTAGGAGGGAGGGCAAAACAATGTAGATGGAATAAAATGGGTTACCCTTAAAATTAGGTGAAAAAAAATGAGAGTAGTTGTGCATGTGTCTGCAATGAAAAAAATAATAATTTTGGGAAGGCTATAGCAGCAGAATGGGGTACCCAATATTTTAGTGGGGAAAAAATTTGTTGTACTTGCACTCTGAAGGTTTCTGCCAAAAAATAATTTAAGGGGTTGTGTGGCACGGGGGACTGCAAAATGCAGTACACTAATGAGTTAATTAAAGAGAATTTTGGTGAGTTGTACATGCATCTACGAAGGTTTCTACGCAAAAATTAATTACTGCACTTTAAGGAGAAGGCTAAACACATTCCAGTTAGGGTTTCATTAAGACTCTGTTTCAGTCACCATATTGAATTTTATTATTTTTCGCCTTTTTGGAATTCTAAGAAGAAAAATGTTATGTATGTGATTATACCTCAGATTATATTTATGTAAAACAAAGTAAGAGGCTGCTAGGCTATCATTATGTACACTAGACAGAAGTACAAGTACTCGCGTTTTATTACTTGACAGATACACACACAAATAGGACGACACATAATCGCTGAAGCGCGTATCGTGACGTTTCGCTGCTTAGAGCAGCTTCCTCAGGCGAAGAGACATGGCTGACTGCGGTGTGGCTGCAGATGCACCGATGCTGATGCACCTAGCGGCCAATGGTTGAACTGATATGAGGCAGGAGATTCAAAAGCGTCAAGTAGAAGAGGATAATTGAGGATATACGGGTACAGTGGTTGTGGGAAGCTGAATGACTGGTCTAATATTGAGACCTGGTGGTTGCCTGGATTTAGTGATATATTGATGAGCTAATTCCCATCGTCTGAGTTCAGAGCTATTACTTGTAGGTGGCAGGGCCCTCACCACTAGTGCTGTAGCAAGAGTCAAAGTCTTTGTTATGATGGGCTGCGTGGGCAGCAACTGGTTTATCCTGTGGGTTGGTGTCTTTACCTGCTATGGCTTGTCTGGTGTCTGCTCTGTGGCCATTCATTCTCTGTCTCAAGTGTTGGTGGTGAGGCTAATATATTCAGCATCACAGTGTGAACACTGTAGCTGGTAGATCAAATTCTTGGTAGCACAATTGTAACTGCCTTGGGGGGGGGGGGGGGAATGTGGTTGATTTACCTGCTTTTGAATGATGTAGAGGGCTGGTGGATGGCACAAGTGCCACAACGTGAGCTATTACAGGGATGAAAACCTATGAGATTAGTAATAGTGTTGGTAGCTGTAGAAGGTGGGAGTTTGGGATGTAGTAGTTTGTTGCGGAGATTTGGTGGTCGTCTGAAAACCAACCTGGGTGGTTTTGAAAGAAGGTTTTGGGTTTGTGGTGAGGAGGACAAGATTTTGTAGCCTGAGTTAAGAATGTGTCTGAGTTTGCCTAGGTAGTGTTGCTGGTATTGGAGGTGGCTCGTTGGATTTGGTTTTGGACCAGGGGTTCAGGGTAACCTCTGTTTGTGAAAGCTTTGGCTATTTGTTGGCACTGTTTGTTAAGGTCACTGCCGATTTAAAATTTTTCTTCTCAGAATTCCAAAAAAGCGGAAAATAATACAATTCAATATGGCGACTGAAACTGACCATAAGTACTGTAAATTGGTAAGGCTAAGGTTTTCTTATCAGAATGTTATCAAACATCATTTCTGGATTCAGTTAAAAGTAAGCAGTGTTAATTTTAGATATGACGTTAACAATTTATTGTAAGCAGGGTGCTCTACAAGCTTTTACTGTAATTCAAATTAAAAGTGTCCCTTTGTACCTATTTCGTCATGTGATTGTCTATCATTGAAGTAGTATTATCTGTACTTATAAAACTAAAAATGTTGCTAATGTAATTTTTTATATAATATATGCCACTGAATATTTACAGATAATTAAATGTAGTAAATTGGAACTGACATAATACTTACAACTGGGAAACTATATAGACAATTGAACGCATATGTTCTTTATTTGTCGGTGCTGTGCCTGTTAAAAGCACTGAAGATCAGTCAAACATATCTGATATGTTTGTCTTTTGCATTAGTGCAATAAAATTGGCAGAACCACCAGCCTGATACATTCACTGTTATGTAGTCATCCTAGAGTTCTGCATACAGTAACAGATTGTTGCAATATTTACAGGAATTATGTTGATTAAAGATGGAAGTGTGACCTTGTACATATGTAAATGTTTGTTTTAGGGTGGTTAAAGTTTTCAATTTTTGATGTAGCAGATGTTTAATTTAATGTACAGTAAACTCTCGATTATCAGTTTTAATTGGTGCTGCGCTACACACGGATAATTTGGAAACATGGAGAATGGTAGTTACAGCTACCAGTTTTGTAATTGGCATTTTTTGAAAGGAATTTTTTAATTTTTCAGGAAAATTTCAACGGTTGTACCAAAGTACTCTGGCAGATGTTTTGGAACGTAAGGAAATCATTTGAAGCAGAAAAGTTTACCTTTCAGATAAAAATCTGCAACAAACTATCCTGAATCATTCAATAGATTGAGCACATTAAGATTTTGCAAAAAATAAGAGATAAGTCCAAGTGCAATTTTTGGCAGCCTGTAACATGGATTAGGAATGGTTTTTAACTCAAAAACGTTTCTTACTATGTCTTGAAGTTAAACACTTAATACAAATATATGTGATACTGTGACGGTAACTCTGTACCTGAACTGACGTGGATAGCTGAGAGTACATTAAGTATTCATGAAGTGCTTTATCTTTTGCGGGATTAACTATTTCTACAAAATAGTTTCTTGAAAATTCAAAATGTTTCATTTAAACATAAGGAAATGCCAGTATTTCTTGTCTTGTCATGCAAGTTAAATGGAATGTGTACCTTACATAAGTATAAGACTCAATGGTGCTTTATTATATAAATATATATATATGAAAACAAGAAACGGGATAAGGGCAGGTGACTGTAAATCACGCTACTGTTATCTCACGTTGTGTGTAATTTTGTACATTTCCACACGGTGGCGCTCTAAGCATGGTGCAATTGTTTACCTTAGTCTCAGGCTTACAGTGCTTACCCTAGTATTGGGAACTACAGTATTGTTACATGTACAGTGAATACAGTTCGGTGTAGTCAAAAATGCTACAGATCTTCACACATCTAGAGTATGCTGACATGATGTTTGTCTATGGTTTCTCCGATGGAAATTCCAGAGCTGCGGTTCGTGATTACAAAAAGACGATTTCCTAATTGCATAAGTTCCAGATAGCAGGGTGTTTAGCAGGATGTTCGCAGGATTGCGTGACCGTGGTACGCTTCCCAGCGTAAATGTTGTATAAGAACGTCACGTTCAACAAGCTCTTAATGAAGTTGAGAACATTCTTCAGGTACTAGAACGCAGCTCAACAACTATCTCAAGACGAATTGCTGCTCAAATTGGCCACTGCGGTCACCTGATCGTACCCCATTCCATTGGATTACTTTGTGTGGGGTTGGGTTAAAAGTGAAGTCTACACGCACAGCATGGACACAAGAGAGGAACTTGTCGCTCATATTTACCATGCTTGTGCTCAAGTAAAGCGATGTACTAATGAGCTCAGGTCAGCAACACAGCATATATATATATATATACAGTAAAACCTCCATTAACGAATATTCTACTTAACGAAAAACCCTGTACAACGAAGTAAAGATTTGGTCCCGCCAAACCCCCATAAGAACAATGCATTTTTAACCTCCAAATATCGAAATTTATTTTGCTCACAACGGTAAAATTCTCTCTACAACGAACGACCAGTTTTAAAAAAAATCACACGTCAATAATTATATTCAACAAGAAACTATTTTTTTATTTTCCTCGCGCTGAAAGTACGTTTAAAACCTTGATGCATAAAACAGACCTACCAACCTTTCCTATTTTTCCGGAAGTCTTCCGGAAATATCCATTTTATACGATTTTACGGAAATATATTCATTCTTCCGATTTTTGTCTGAACTGACTCCATTCAGGAGAGTTTGAAACACTACAATCGAAGCGTATGTTCATTTATCGAGAATCGATTTCTTTCTCGATTATTTCGATAGATCATTTTCGTTAACTAAACCATGATATGCATGGCGTGTCACGAGTCTCGTAGGTCTAAACAGCATTGATAGTACAGCATATATGTTTTATTTTCGGATCGTATTTTAAACAAAAGTACAAATAGGCCTACATTGTCCAAACGTGTGTTAACGTATCTGAATTATAATTGCCGCGCTGTTAATATCTGTGAACTGAGTGTGTGAAATTGTATAGTGGATTTTGTCGGCCGCGTGTTCAGGCGGTACAGGTGGTACAGGTTGTACAGGTTATGTAATTGTATAAACGAATTGCGTGATTTTAAAAATGAGTAAAAAGCAGTATTGTTACCAAACATTCCGGGAATCTTACAGTGCTGAATTTCCGTGTTTTATGAAATCAGAGAAAGGAGAAAGGTATGGTTTTTACAGTATATGCCGATGCGACATCAACATAGCACATGGAGGGAAAACTGATATCAGTACACACATTAAAAGTGCGAAACATATTGCCTGCGCAAAGTGTATGGAAGAAAACCAGAAAATTTCAAAGTTTTTTTTCAAGCCGCAAGATGATGATTCGGACGTCACACGAGCAGAATGCCACTTTACTTATTTTTTAATAGAACATAATATTGCTCTTACAGCCGCAGGTCACGCAGGTCCCCTGTTTAGAAAAATGTTTCCTGACTCGGAAATATCAAAGAAGTACGGATGTGCCAGGACGAAAACGTCGGCAATCATAAAGCAAATGGCTTCCGATGCAAAATCTGGAATTTTTAAGTGCTTTCAGAATACACCATTCTCTGTGTCAACTGATGGAAGCAACGACACCAATTCGAAGTTGTATCCAGTGGTTGTGACATTTTACGATGTTACACAACAGAAAATAGTACATGCCGTTCTTTCTGTTCCTGCCCTGGAAGGAGATTCTACTGGGAGAAATATAGGTAATCTGCTACTTACAGAATTGGCATGCAATGAAATACCTGTTGAGCACTGTATTGCTTTTTGCTCAGATAATGCAGCAGTAATGGTCGGTAGCAAAAATGGTGTTATAGCCATATTAAAAGAAAAACATCCTCAGATTA
>PNEQ01008357.1:0-10529 GCA_003012365.1 Medauroidea extradentata
ATCAACTGTAACTTTGTAGGACCCTTTTTCTTTATTTGACAGACCTATCTGCCACAAGTCCATGACAGCCTGTTCTGTATTCCTGTCTTCCAACTGTACAGTTTGTATGACCCTTTGTGTTCCACTTCTGCATTTACGAGCCAAATGCCCCACTTTGCCACAAGTATTGCATTTAAACTTTGCATATCGACATGAATTTTGCCAAATGGCCCTCATTTCCACAACGGAAGCACTCTCTATTGTCATTCTTACTTCTTCCTCGCTCTCTTTTTCCAGTCGTATCTACACGCCTCTCTATAACCTTACAAACCTCCCCTCCATCTGGACTTGCTGTTGACCGTGGTGTGTGGAACAACCTTTGCTGTATCTCTGCCTGCTCCACAGTAGTAGCCTTCTCGTATGCTTCTGCAAAAGTGCTCTCTTGTTCTATTAGTTTCTGTTGAATGTGCTGACTAGATATATCACTGATAAATCTGTCCCTTAAGGCCTCTTTCAAAAATTAACCAAAATTACATGACGAGGCTAACCTTTTGATCGCCACCGAGTATTCCACAACCGTCTCGTCTTCCTTTTGTTTCCTGTTGTAAAACTTAAATCGTTCTGCCACAATTAACTTTTTAGGTACATAATGTTGCCGCAAAATGTCTTCCAGTTGCGCAAATGTTTTCGTGCCCGGCTCGTCGGGTGCTACCAAATCTCGCAAAACCCGGAAAGCATTCTTCCAGATCACGGACTCAGCTCAGCCCAACAGAACGCAAATACGACACCCATGAGCAGGAGTGCCTCAGCATAGTCTGGGCCATCTGCAAATACCGATACCTCCTGGAAGATAGACAGTTTATCTTGCGCACAGACAACCAAGCCCTCAAGTGGCTGTACTCTACCAGTGCCAAGAAGTCTAAATTAGCAAGGTGGATCCTTCTGCTCCAAGAATTCTCCTTTGAGATAGAACACTGTCCACGAAGAGAAAACCTCCTCCCCGACGCCTTCTCCAGAGCATCAGAGGACACCTGCGAGACCACCAAACTTCACCAGTGGGAAGATACTCTGCCACCAGAGCCCGCACCTCAACCACCAACTACTGTAACACAGAAGCTGCAGAAGATAGCTTTCACCAACGACTTGGAGAAGTTCCTCAAAGAACAACAAGACAACCCCGAAATCAGGCACCTCTTAGCCAACCACCCTGCCTGCTACAAGGAGGAGCAAGGATGCATTTGATTCCTGCCTAGCCGTACGAGTGGATGGAAAATATGGGTACCCCACTCGCTGAGACAGTCATTGTGCAGCTACTTCCATGATCATCCACTAGCTGGACACCCCGGAGCAGCCAAAACCATGCGCCAAATACACCGGAGGTATGCCTGGACAGGCAGCACCAGGGATATTCACGCCTATGTCTCCCAGTATCACGCCTGTGCCACACTCAAACCCAGCAGAACCTTCAAGTCCAGTGGGACGCCTCGCCGACCCACCACACCACGGAAGCAGATAGCCTTGGACCTAATGGGACCGTACCCTAGCAGCACCACAGGAAAAGGGTTCCTCCTGGTGGTGACCGATCTCTTCTCTCGCTGGGTGGAAGCCTACCCCTTAGCCAGCACCAAAGCCAATGTCATAATCTCCAAGTTGGAACATGAAGTCTTCCCCCGATGGGGGTACCCGAAGAGTGTCCTCACGGACAATGGCCTACAATTTTCCAGCCGACAACGGACCGCAACCTGTATCAAGAAGGAGAGCGAAGTCTGGACCACTCCTACCTACCACCCCCAGGCCAACCCTACAGAGAGACGAAACCAAGAGCTGAAGAAGGGCCTAAGATTCTACACACAAGGGGATCACCAACAGTGGGACAAAGCTCTGCCGACAGTCCTATACACCCTACGCACAAGCCACGCCAAGCAAACTTCTCCTCGGCTACAACCTTCGCCACCATGGAGAATGGAAGTGGAAACAAACACCCACCAAAACGTCCTCAGCCCAAGAAATCCAGGCACTCGCCAAGGAACGGGCCACCACTGCAGCGCAGCACCAAAACAAGTACATCCAGAAGAAGTACCTACAGCCCAACCTGGATTCCCCGAATCACGCCTTCGAGGAAGGACAGCAAGTCTTCCTGAGGACCAAGCTGCTTTCTAGCCACCAACATCATTTCCATGCAGGGCTTGCTCCCACGTGGGAGGGCCCATACACCATCGTCAAGCGACATGGCCATGTCTATTGGATAGAGGGCCCCGATGGAGCAATCAATAGAGTTCACCGCTCCAGCCTCAAGCATCACGCAGAGACTTTCCTGAACGACATAGCGCCGCAACGACAGCCAGCCAATCCTCAGCCTCCACCATCTGGAGATCCATGGGGAGACCCCACCGCCAGAGGAGACCCCCAACATGGGAACAAGAGCTACAACACATGCCCACCAACAACAGTGGCGATAGTCATGAGGAGCAGCTGCACACCTTTCCCAGTCGCCCAAGCATCGGGCACACCACCAGCAAGGAGGCAACAGTCTCACCAGAGGGAACCACCCTCCACCCCATGCTCACCAGGAGCCAAGACTCAAGCGAGCCTACCCCACAACCTGTGCTTCCACACCCAATCAACCAAGGAGATAGTAGACCAACATGCCGAAGAGATCCTGGTACCACCAACCTCAGTGTGCAACTTCCCAGGAGCAGCATCACTCTATCCTCCAGAGGACCACCACCGCCGCCAATTATGGCAACCAGGGCCCAGTCAATGGCCCACCCCCAGAGGAGCACCAACCCAGCCAACGCCATGCAGATGAGCAGGAGTCATCATGAAACTGGCCAGGCTACCACAATGAAGCCGCCTAGAGGAGAGGCGCCCGCCCAGCAGCCAACCAGGGCCACTCTCAGGCCATGGGCCCCGGCCTCTTGACAACTTGGCCCCAGAGAGTGCCAGGCCTTGTGGCGCACATGCAAAGGCGACCCCGCCCAACAATGAGGAAGGTACCACGAGACGCCATGGAGACCTACCCGCCCCAGAAACTTCCAGTGGCCCAGCAGCAATGCACCCAATTTTTGTAAATTAACCAGGATATACCAGACCCTTTTGTATTTTGTAACAATAGTCATAATTTTTTTTTACATGGAGCCTCACTTAGCCAGTCAGGGGGGAGTTGACGCACCTCGCAAGGTGTTTAGTACTGTATATATTTTACGCTCGGCCCCGTATTTTATAAATATTTAAGAGTTAGGCCTATCTTGTTTTTGCCCAAGGGGTTGCTTAAATCCAGTATTGTGAGCAGTGTTGCCGTAAAACTAAAGAATTAGAGATGCTTATGTTTACAGTTTTTCTATGTATATATTCACATCCGCTATAACAAATGTAAACAAACAGATGGACAACGCCGGCATAGAAATAGGAAATTTTGAAAGAAAAAATGTGCATATAATTATTGTAAACGTAATAATATTAATTTTGTGTACTTATTTAGTGCATTGTTTTTATTCTATATGGCAACACGGATATTTTCACAGCCCTGCGATATTCACACATTTTTTGGCCGAGTGTGGGAGATTTGTGGGTGTTGGAGTGGCCCACCTGCTAGCCAGCAGACGGCCTCCTCTCCAGCGGCGGCCAATTTCACCACCCACTAACGGTTATTTAAGCCCCCTTCAGGGGTATATAAGGCGGGCGCTCGCCTAGCCAGATCATCAGTCTAGGGCTCTGGTCTCCTCCCCAAGCAAGCCTATGCACCTCCCCCAACCTCGAAAGGGTTGCTTCCTGGGAAGGGAGCCTAAGCCTGGTCCTACCCTGCTCTTGTGCCGAAAGCTCGTTTCGCTTAGAAGATGCGCCCTAGCCGCGCGGAAAGTATAAGGGAACGCACCCTACCGCGAGTTTGACTAGTCGCCACGAGGTGTATATCTATGACCACCGGATCAGAAGTTAAGCTAGTCTATGAGAAGTTCCAGGGCTCCGTAATAAGTAACCACGCGGTCGAGTATAGTAGTGAACATTGTGTGTAAAAGCAGTATTGTTTAAAGACCAATGATAAACCATATTGTATAAAGACCAGTATAAACAATGATTGTAAAAGTGTACCGATTGAGTTACAATGTACGTACACAGTTCAAAGTCCACTTCTTAAGTAAATGTACTCATGTCAGATACAGTGTGTTTGGTAATCAAGATATCGCCAGAGGAGAGAGCGCTAATTGAAGGGCGCAAGGCAGAGGCCACAGCTAAGCGCAGACAGGCAGTACATAGTTAGTGTTAGTGACATACCTGTGGGAATAATCCCACTGCTCCAAAAGGCATCAGGGAAAGTTGTGACATTCCCAGAACTTTGTAGTCGCTATAAGGATACCGAGAACCAGCCACCCAAACTAAAACGTGATAACTTTAGCCGCATCCTCAGGGATGTGCAACGCCTTCAGCAGCAGTTGATAAGCCCAATCAAAATGCCAGAAAAGCCTACACCTTTGTCACATCCTCGTGTTCAGGGAAGCGGACTCCGAACCGAAACATTTGTTGGACTGCAAATGCCGTCTCCTGAAGAAGTTACTCTAAGGTGAGTGGATAGCACGCCTACCCCCCTTTTATGAAAAGTGAGAATTTTCCCGCTCTGCTGCTAGAGACTGTGGACTGCCCAAGGAAACCACTCTCCTCGGGACACCTAGCAGCCTCTCCTCCCCTTCAGGGAACCCTCATGCTCTCTAGCAAAACATTATTACATCCTTGAAGGGAACCTTAAACTTACCCCTTGTCAGCAGAGTGGCGACATGGTTTGTGCAAGGCTTGCAATCTGAGAAGCCTCCTATGAGTCTACAAAATGCACTGGTGTAGGTAATAGTGTAGATATGGATCACACAGTTAGAAATGGAATTGTTTTATTTAGCGCAGCACAACAGCTAAGTTTTTGTTTGTGACCAATGTCTGCGATATCTGTTCCAAACCGAGGGGAAGTAACGTAGAGTTGCAGGATTCAGCTTTATTTTTGTTTATGTATGACATTAGTTGTAGGTATTGTATTCTTTTTCTAAATTGTTACGTAGGGTTCTCTGTATCAGGATTACTTGTCTTGACACATGTTTTTCCTTTTTAGGTGGTTGTATAGAGTTTTTATTACTTATAATACTCATGGAGGCTTCTAGAATGTTCTAAAAGGTTACAGGATGGTTATTCTAAATTTTAAGTCGTAGCCCTTCATTCCCACGGTAACGAGTAGTGAATTTCTATTGTCAAGATGGCTGCCACCGGATCATGCTATATCCTGATTGGACTAGGGAGTTCACGTGATTCTACTCCAGTACTGCCTTTTGGGGAAGTATCAGGAACGTGTTTGTTGGATTTAGTTTTTGCCAAAGCATCGGAGAGTTGGGTCTCAATTCGCGGCCAGTGTGTGCCGTATTCAGTGACCCCAACACACTATCAGCCTTAGCACCAAGCCATTCCTTGACGTTGAGGCCCCCTGGTATGATTCCAGAACGTGATTTATCCCATGTCCAGATTGATTGACTCTCTCAATGGCAACTTGTTCAACAGACTCATTAATTGTTTTGTAAAAGGTGGCATTAGGACTGCTTGCATCATCTTCAATAACTTCCAATAATGGAACTCATACCCAAGAAAAGGACGGCATTGCTGTTGGCACCTTGGTACAGGTCAAGGATACCAACCAACCTGTTTCCACTCTGCTGGAAGTTGGAGCAGATACTGAAGACATTTCTAGGTCCAAATTCTGTGGTTCGAGTGGCAGAAGTGAAGACTCGGCAGGGCGCTATTACACATCTTGTTAAATTGTGGCCGTTGCCATCACAACAAACCTTAAAAGTGTTAATTTTGGAGGGTGGAATGTTGCGGATTGTAAATAATTAGCGGATGTGCTTAAGTGGAGATTTTAGCTGTAGTCTGAATTGTAAGACAATGACATGTGGCGCCATACGTGCAGCAAGTCTGGTGGCCATGGAGGCAACTAAGAGAAGAGAATAGAGAGAGAGAGAAAGAATGTGTTCGTCTATGTGCTCTTTACCAGGGATACTTATGTCTTAGGCAGCTGAATGCTGCACCCTCTGATGTTCACACTTCTTTCTGCTATCAAGTGTGTCAATAAATTTTCATACACAACTAAGTATATATTCACATACTAAATTAAAAACTTTCTTTTAACTGACTGTCATGCAGTAATACGGCATCATATAGAAAAAATTGAAATAAAGACTCTTAAAAATTAATCAATGCCCAAATTCATCCTATCTTCTACACCTTCTACATACCTGAGGTGCATCATGCTGCTTGTTAATTACTGAAGAAACTTCAGCAAAAGAATTTTCTAATTGGTTAAACTGACCACGCACAATATCTAAAAACTGTTGCACATTCTGAAGTGTTACACGCCAGCCTTGAACCAAAACCTGTGGACAAACAAATATTATTTTGTCACTTCTCAGCCAAGAAATCAGGGTGCACATAATCTCAAAGAAGAGGAACCACCCATTGCATGACTGATGTGTGGTAATCTTAAGTATCCCTTACTGATATTTAGTAGTGGGCACACTTCTTAATTAAAGCACATTTCACGTTCATCCCAAGAAACTTTCAAAAGTACAAAAACAAAACACATGTGAAGTAAAGTAAAATTAAGTGAAGAGATTGTGGCCATATCTTCGCTGCGAGATTTTCAACACTGAGGTATAACATGAGGTGAGTACGGAGAAGTGCTGGAATGAAGGGGCGGGTTACATGGGGGAATCATAGAATACCCACTAACCAACATTATTATATACAGTAATTTCTTAGTTTAACAACTCTCAGGGGACTGAAAAAAATTGTCCTTAAATTGAAGTAGTTTTTAAACTGAATAATAAATGTATGTTGGGACTTCAGATGGGACCAAAAAATACAGTTGTTAAAGTGAAATAATTGTTAAACTGGAATACTTTAGAATTGGGATAACACTGTAGTATGATTCCCACAAGGGAACTGCCTGGAAATCAAACCTGAACTGCCTTGGTAGGAGGAAAGTTTCTTAGCTGCTGTTGTAACTGGGACCCCCAAAAAAAACTGAATGAAATTAATTTTAATTTCATATGTTTAGGATGTAATAATAAAACAATGTCTTTTAACTTTAATTCATTATTTTTAATTTTATTTAAAGCAAATCAGCATAAGTATTAAAAAAATTAGCACACACAACCATAAAATAATATTCAGTAACATGAATCCAACTGTAAAATGTTTTATGTCCATATATACATACATGCATTGGACACCAACACGTAAACAATATGCAGTAACACTGACCTGTTGTGCAGGAGTCGTGAGGAATGGCGTGTGAGCTATCACAGTTACGTAAATTTCAGGTGAAAAGAGTGTACAAGAACCGGGGATAAAGAACTGTAAAGAAAGATAAATTTCACTATAAGAACATAACAAAAACAAACACTAAGCAACTATGGAATGAACACAATGTAACCCTGTTGTTCACACACAATGAACTCGTCCAATACAGTCACTGTGCTTACTTCCTCCTAGTCCCTTGTTCAATCTAAATTTTGTGAGTAATTTATCAAAAACCGTTTTTACTTTACTGTTACATAATTAATTTCACCAATTCTACTTAAATGTACAGCTTTTACAAAATTATCTAGTTGTGCCAAATAAATTTAAAAATATACAGTACAGTTTACATCATAGCCCAAGAAGCTGATAAATTATAATTACATGTTATACGAACAACTCTAATACTTAAATCCAAATGTTATATTCCACATCTCATTACAACTTACAGGTCTTGTAAACCCTTCAATGCTCTTCTTAACTGACACGAAAATTTCATCAATCATCACTTCACCATGTTGAATGTCCTGAAAACAGAGACTGGATTAAGTCATAAACATCAATCTACCAAATCCAAGTGGAAAGCAACAAAATAAACTCCAGTCTTAAGGCCAAGCTCGATAGTTTTACAGTCACTTACACAATATTTTGTCAAAATTTCATCATGATTTGTGGCTAATATTTTTGGCAGCAATAAAACTTATAGTTTTTCAGATTTTGCACCCGAACTTTTGCAAACAAACAATGCAATATTTTGCAAAATGCCTACATAGAATTGTGCATTATATAACTGCTCTTAGTCTAGAATTTTTAAAGCATTCCGCTAAAAAGTTTCAAGTTTATTGCACAAATGTGAAGAAAACTAATGGCCTTATATTGACAAAATCATAATTTGTTTTGATTAGAAATAAACTGTTTACAAGAAAAATTTGTGTAACACTTATTTACCTGCTGGAAGTAATAAAAAAATCAACTATGTGAGTGACACTTATATGGATGAATTATGCTACCTTTATGATTGAACAAGAGTTTTTTTACTATTTCATTTTATTGCATCCTAGATTGTCAGTACATACTGAACAGGATTTGTCAAAAATACATAAATACATAGTACATACACAAATGTAATACACACAACTAAAATACATATACATGACACAACGCAAAAAAAATTGTTAATATAGCAAAGATTTGGAGATTCACAATACAATAGTGGAGGTACACAGTCCAATCGGATCAATCATATATAAAAAAAAAACATTTAGATAATAACAAATTTAAACTGTGAAAATTTCATTTAGTGCACATGGAGCACTTGATACAATAAAGTATTTTAGTTTCTATTTGAATATAATATGTGACTTTGATTTGTGGACCATATGTAACGATTTTGGCAAGGCATTTAACAGCTTCAGGCCAATGTAAAAGGGATTCTGTTCGTATTTCTTTTGTTGTGTGAGGAGGAATATGGTTTTTATTGTTACACCTTGTAAAATGATTATGGATCCCGTTGTTTTTTTCATATGTGATATTTTTTATGGAAAATAGAATGAGGGAATACATACACATAAATGCCTGGAAGAGTTAGCACGTTATGGTTCTGGAAAACTCATCTGTATGATTCTTTCCTGCCAAGATTAAAAATAATTCTAACTATTTTCTTCTGGAGTATGAATAACTTAGTACACTTGGAAGAATTTCCCCAGAAGATAATACCATACTTTAATGTTGAATATATATTCGCATAATGGCCATAACCGCTTCATGGGAGGATACTGATTTAATTGTGTTGATAGCAAAACAGAGTGAACTAAGCTTGCGGCAAATTTGATTTACATGATTGTTCCAGCTTAGATTATTTTCAAGGTATAAACGAAGTAGTTTAGATGACTTTACACACTGTAGCGCATTGTTGTTGTTTACTAAAACATCTACGCTTGGGTTTGTTGTGATTTTAAGGGAAAATTTAAGGATAGAAGATTTTTGAGCATTTAGGACAAGCATGTTGCTATTAAACCATGTCTGCATTTTATTAAATGTTTCAAAAGTGTTACTTGAGAGCTCCTGTTGATTTCCACCAGTTACTATTAACTATAGTATCATCTGCAAACATGATAGTCTGGCCTGAATCTAAAAATGATGGTAGATCATTAATAAAAACCAGGAAGAGTATGGGACCAAGGACTGATCCCTGTGGGACACCAATGTTGATGTTGGGATTTGGATTCAGTGGTTACATTATTTGTCGAGCTACATATACAAGTTGTTTGAGAATGATTTGATAAGTATGATTTTAGTAAATTGTTGGCAATGCCTCTTACGCCATACTTATCAAGTTTTTCCAGCAGGATGGTATGACTGACACAATCAAAAGATTTTGACAGGTCAGCAAGAATGCACGCTACCAATACTTTATTGTCTAGATGAGTGTAGATACTATTGAGTAATGTATAGAGAGAATGTTGTGTTGACTTGGCTTTTACAAATTCATACTGATTAGTTGAGATGATGTTATGTATGTTAAGAACAACCTCTTTAGTATAATCTTCTCAAGAATATTTTCAAAATTAGATAGCAAAGCAATTGGTCTGTAGTTATTGACAGAGGTAGCATCACCTTTTTTATGCAGGGGAATAATTTTTGCAATTTTCAGCCTATCCGGGAAGATACTATTTGTTAAGCATTTATTAATTATATGTACACGGGGTTTTTTGATAGAGTTGGAACACACTTTGATTAAGGAAATGGGGACTTCATCAAGACCAACAGAGTTCTTGTTTTTCATTTCCCTAATAATGTGGATAATGTATTCTTCATTAGTACAGTAGAACTCCAATTATCCGAACTCCGACTATCCGAATCGCCGATTATCCGAATCACAAAAAATTGTCCAAAAAAAATTTAAGTGCGCTATTATTCTTCCCCCCGCGAAGCCAGTGTTTGCGCTTCAAGTCTTGACTTGACTTGTCTTAACTTGCCGTTGTGCCCCCGCGAAGTCAGTGTAGGCACAACGGCAAGTTAAGATAAGTTCCGGCGCATTGCAGTCACGGCGCACCTGTCATTGTTTGTTTTGATTAGCCAGTGTGCTATTGACCTTGCTCGAGGACGCTACTCTTTCGCTACGGCTTACTTTTGTTTGTGCGTGTACAATACTGTATTGTTTTTATACCATGGCTTCGAAAAGAAAACGTGTTGTGCTATCGTTAGCGGACAAACTGAAAATT
>PNEQ01008358.1:0-10519 GCA_003012365.1 Medauroidea extradentata
GCGCCTGGGTACAATTTAAAGATATCAATCGAGGACCACCTTACACGCACCTGGGTACAATTTAAAGATATCAAGCGAGGACAGGAGGTAGGAAGCATTATATTAGATAGTTCATACGTATTTTGCAATGCAGGCGTAGTTAGAAAATTGTATAAGCAGTTAATGGTTGATATGCTGTTACAAAATGTTAAGTGTAACTTATGCTATAACAACACATAAATATATTATCATAGTATTCTGGTATTTATACATTATTTTACCATACGCAATTTCCTTTGTGCATTTGTATTTTATCGAAATTTATTTTCAGTTTAATAAAACTTATTAACATTAATTTTTTCTAGCATGTTTAATTTACTTAATATTTCACTATTTTACCATGAATAAACTTACAGATTATGTTCTATTTCCTAAAAATAATAATAATACAGGCAGATGAAAGTTGCGAGAAAAATTTTAATAAATACGAAATGAAAATTCAGCATGTATGATACAACTTCACAAGGTTTTTTTTTTTTTTTTTTTTTTTTTTTTTTTTTTTTTTTTTTTTTTTTTTTTTTTTTTTTTTTTTTTTTTTTTTTTTTTTTTTTTTTTTTTTTTTTTTTTTTTTTTTTTTTTTTTTTTTTTTTTTTTTTTTTTTTTTTTTTTCGAAAATCTTGCCGCAAAGATCAGGAGCGAGCAAAGTCACTACAGAAAATATAATCAAAACAATATTTGGGTACATGTTTGTGCAGTATTCTTCGGTTGAATCAGCACAACTAAAATATTTATAATCCTAAATTAAATGTCAATATACAAACACGCTGTGACTCAATTGCATTTAGAAGTTGAGAATGGTTTCAATACTACCATTAACCAACATGGTGATCAGGGTTTGATTCCCGGCGGGGTCGACCTGATTATTTGTACGTGAATTTTACTGGACGATGCCACTAGCCAGCAAGTTTATTCGGGGATGTTCCGTTTCCTCCGCCCCTTCATTTTAGCGCTGCTTCATTCCTCGTGTCTTTACCAGCACTGAAAACCAGAATGAAAGCGTCAATTTTAAACGTTGACCAAATGTTCTTCGCCCTCTCACTCACTTTGACCGCCAGAGAAAGATTAGTAATGTTTTGTAGGATCTACATTATCACTGAAATGTCAACTGTAATTAATTTTGATATACTTTTTTTATTTTTCATACGTTGTTTTTTCCCCAGAAATATTTACCTCGTACGGCTGCTTGTAACGGAAAACCATATTGCAAGATAAGAGCAGCTAAATGCTTGAACACTAAATATCGTCATCCACAACTGACAGGTTATAATTAGTGATTATAGTTTCTCTTGTGTACATAAAATGCCACTATTGTTTCTTTTATCTTTACTGGTGGCATGGTTAAACATGTTTCTACTCATCACTGCTACGTTACTTATTATAAAGTGAATTCAAAGGCGATTGTATCGAAAAAGTTGCGCATTGACGATTATCACACAAGCTTACATTATCACATATTATGAATGGAACGGAGCGAATTGGTGCAACGGTTACCGGTACGTGTTAGACTTACAGTTACTATATCATGGGTTAGAATCCTGATTTCAGCCATCGTGATTTCGATTTTCCATCGTTTCTCGAAATTGGTTCAGGTGAATGCTGTGACGGTTCCTTGAAAAATGCCATCTCAGTTCTTATCCTTGTGTAACATTGTGTGTCACCTTCTCAGACGACCTCGCTGTCATTAAGACACCTTAAGAGTGCGTAGTAGATAAATAAACGCTGAAAACATCGAGATTGTGCCTCAGAAGTTCGTAACACTGGAAACAATTTTGTTTAAAACGTTGGCTAAAACTATTGTCTAGGATTGCTATTGATTATTTTTCGAAAATCGGCTTCAAGAAACCTACAGTTATAGATCAGTGCTTTTAGCGTTGAACTACGTACCACGCCCTCTTAAGTAACAATTAGAAATGAAGACTTTGTCACTGAATGATAACGCATTATGTAGTATATTTTAAAAAAAACTATGTTAATATTCATACTGCCGGTATGCTTTGTTTGCTCCACTTACATCGACTGGCAAATGGCAATGACGTGGACAGCTAGGAAGGTCACACGTCGCCCTCAACAACAACATAGTATCTACGCGTGGAGTACTTTGCTTTTGTAATGCGCGTACTTCGATGTAACTTTGGGTGGCGAACTTTTGGAATTATGGTCGCGCCGTGTATAACACATCAAAGAACGTTAGTCGAGGGATTCCGTATTGAAACGGGCAATAACTGTGTAAAATGCTGGTAGGAATTACCTTATTAGAATGTTGGTTATTTTTCAAAATGTGTTGAAACGATAATAGCACGACAGTACTCTAGGAACGTACTATTATTAGAGACCGGTAAATTCACGGGTACACTGGCATGAAGGCTATCCTACAAAAACACCTTTGAACTGAAGCAGACGTCAGATGCTCATTAGCTGCTTGCATTTAAAGTGATATGTCTGTATTAGTTACATTTACATTATTCGCTCAGAGACTTCCATGATATGTCAAGTAAGTCAAAGACCAATTGTCAAAATTACACAAACTTACGGTTGTAGAAATTTTACAGTATGCTCAAGGGAAAACGCGGATGTTTTCAGGTCTCTAACTATTATATAAAACATGGTAGCTAAACACGATGGAATGTATTCGATAACTTTGTAACCTGGCATGCAAACAAACTTCTAAAATAAAATTGCAACTTTTTATACAAGAATTTGTCCGTTTTAATCCGTTCGCGCGTGGATATACACAGCTGATTGTTACGAAGACACACTAGATCACCAGGTCAATGACCTTGAGCGCAGCTGTCCGGTTACAGCCGGCGAGTGGAGGAAACAATACCACTATATTCAGCCTACTCTGCCCATCCATCGCGTAGCCCAAAACGCGGAATTCAAATTCTTTTAACTATACTATAACGTATAACGTCGCAAGGGGGCTTGAACAGGCCTTTTGTTCCTCTACAAAAAACGTCCAAACGCCAAAGATAAATTCCATGAAGGACAGGGATATGCTTTTGAGACATTATATCCATAAACATTTAATGCAGGAAATACACTATTTCCCACAATTTGATAATTATGTTACATATATATGTATGAATGTGTGTGTGTGTGTATATATATATATTCGCAGGTTGTTCGGAATCGTTTAGCCAAACGTTGGCTAAATAATCAGGTAAAAACAGGAAAATTGCTTCTGGAGACTGAAAATTCAAATTTTTAATACAATAGTGAGAAAATTTCTGTTAAGTCCCTCATTTGCAATACTTTTGCGTATGAAAAAAAAAACGCAAATTGACAGTTTTTAATATGAAATAAAAATGTGATTTATTTCTCTTAATCTCAAAAATTACAACATAAAACATGGATCAGTATTGGGTGAAACAAGCAGACTGCTGCGGCGGGCTGACGGGCGAAGAGGAGGTGCGCGACGGGAGTCGAACCAAAGACCTCAAGAGTCAAGACAGCGATGCACTCGGGGTGCTGCGCAGCTCACGGCGATTCATCACCACTTCGGACTATTAAGTGCACTGAAACTATTTGAAAGATTGTTGATTGGATATATGACTGAACTTTTATTGTGATTTGTAGTCTTTGATTAATGGTAACTATTCTTGTGCTGTAACTGTCAAAGTTAACTAACGTTTCTGTGGCACAGTAGTAATTGTGTTGTGAAAGTTATAGTTGATTACTGTTTTGTGTATTTTTTTAAGCTTAGTGAGCCAGTAAATCAATAACTTAATTCAACTATTTTATTTCTAATTATAATACCTCTATCCCAAAGAGCTCAGAGAATTGCCCACATATAAAGTTTTTGCTAAACTTTTAACAATACTCTTATATAGTCAGTAGTTTTACAAAACTATACCGAGACATAGAATACTACTTGCGGCGTAGCTAGGTATCAATTTCGGGAGGGCCGAATACAGTAAAAATATATATGAAACATATGTTGTTGAATCATCCTTCATTTATCGTTTATAAGAATACGCACAGCAATAAATAATATATTTATGTGGTAATCACATTAATTAATGGTTTTATTTCTAAATATTATTTTGCACAGTAGAACCAATTTACAACGAAGTTACAGCGCAAATTTACGATGCAGACTTGTATCTAAATTTAAAGAATATCTCTCAAAAACGTAGGATCTCGGGCCAGGGTCAAACTGGCGCGTATAAAGAGTCGGCACAACCAACACGTTAATTGTTTGAATAATGTTTATATTTGTGTTAGATATGGTTTGCTGTGCAGACATAAATTGCGACAATTTTGTATTGTTATGAAAATGTCCTAGTTTTCGTAGTTTTTGTATAATGACATATCATATTCCCAATTTTCATGATACAGTTTAATAATAGAAAGGAAAATAGCCCAGGAATCTAACATCATTTCAGGCCCAAACCTCCAAAAAATTTGTACAAAGCTGAATTTGGCACACTTACAGAGTCGAGCATGCTTAATAACATATCTCAACTTTACCGCTCACGACTGTATGCATCACATCGAAATTGTGCAACAAAGTCTTAAGTGACGCGTAAGTGCAGAGCTATACTAAACTGCTGCCACAAGGCATAACTTTTACCGTACAATTAATACAAATAGTTCAAAATAATCTAGAAATAGTTTAATACGAAAATATGTTAAGAAATGCTTAACAATTGTATATTGACTATACAGTATAAAACAACGAAGTGAATGAATGTATTTGTATTAGTTTATCACAGTTGTGGAAATTAGACGATTATTGGCAAAATTAAACGTCTTCGTAAGAATCATCCCAAATATATATTTTATTCCCCATGTTTTCAGCTTTATATTGGCATGTCTGTGAACAAGTTGGCGCATTTCATTGGATTACTAGAGCGTCGCAGTGTATGTCTATCTCATGAAATAATTCCACATTTTGACAGTTCACTTCTGAGATGTGTGTTTGTAAACAGGATTATGGAGACTGTGCTTTTCCAGGAAGCCAGGTAGGTTTAAAGCTCTAAACAACGGAACAGCCAGGCAAATTTCTCAGAAGAGAAATGTCAAAATATGGAATTCTTTCATGAGACATACTGTACTTGGTACGGCGCGGTGGGCAGGTCAAGCAGCTACCATAAGATAGGCGCGTATATTTCCGCGAATTCCAAATGTCTAGGGTTACAAACATGCCTAGTTAGGCACACAGATTTCTACTGTTTAGTCTGTATCGATTGTCATCAGTATTATACCAGGCTACTGCAGTTTAGGTCGCCAGTGTCTCAGTGAATCCTAATTTCTCCGCGAAAATTGTGAAAACTTCTCGCCAATATTTTTTAGAGGGTTTTATCTTACAATATGACGTTTCCGAAGATAAGGATAAATAACCAAGTGCACAGAACGAAGCATGTGTGTGGAAAGAGGAAATAACACAGATGTGCACGTAAGACAATCATCTTTCGTGAAGATTTCTGGTCTCTATGAATGTGGACGACAGATAATAGACTGTCTTTATCAGGTTACAAATATCGTTGTAGCAGAAGCTAGGTATCACAATTTTTGCAGTACATTTTTCGCGAATGGTCTTAATTTATGCCGAAATAAAAGTTTCAGTGCTGGTCGTCCACACGAACAAAAATGAAAGTTTTGCCAAGCTTTGTCCTTCTTAATATGAAAAGCCATGAACGTAAATTTTCATTGACAGAACTGTGCGGTTTCATGGACAGGTCTAGAGAGGAGACAGCCTGTAGAAATTACATACAAGAGAATGGATAATAGAGAACACCATGACAATAACAGAAGTTGGAGGTAAAAATATAATTTTAAAAGAAAAACAGGACAGTTGCATTGCAGTGCTAAGAGAAACCGTAAACATTTCATCAAACTAAATCAACTAACGTAAATAAACTCTTGTGATGTAAAGGTACCCTAGTTTAATTTGAATAAAGTACGCACATTACACACAATCTTTAAAAATGGCAATACCCGTGTAGGTGCCAATCAACAAATAGCCTACTATGTTCTCGTGGACTTGGAAATTGTTTTCATAAAAGAAATAAAACATTCTGTCGAAACTTATTACTCATGTGAGAATTTGTGGCAGCATGGAACATGGACAAATATTTCCTCATTCCTTTCGCTGAGTGGTTAAATTCAGAACGTTAAGATTTAGCTTTTGCCAGAAATTGTCTGTTTCTGGTTCTCGAGATGGCAGCACTAAATGTTGTTCGTTCTAACGAAACGCCTGTAGCTAGGCCACTCTTCGTACACCATCACCTCGAGGCGCTCCATGATTCGTCGGGGAAAGGGGGAGAGAACATGTACTCTGCCCCAGAGAGCTGTTATCCTCTAGAGATTACGATCCGTCAGTCAGGCTTAGGTGCGAGGCCACCTTCCAGGCAGGTTCGAGAGAGTCACCAGACTTTTCTTTACCTGCTTGCCTAACAGACTGTGAAGCCAAATACTCGCTCACGTACTTGCAGCCAGAAAATATCTGTGTTAACGGGGGAGAGGGGACGGGATTCATGGTTGTGTGCCAAAACAGTGATTCGGATTTGATGACAAGTATGAGTTCGATATCCGGCGGGATAATTGCCAGTGTTCTACACGTAGCAATCGTCCTGCACAATGCTTTTGTAATGGCTGGTGGATTTTCTCGCGGATCTCCCCTTTCCCCACTCGTGTATTTCAGCATTGTCACACGCCCACATCATTTCGCCTTAAGTGTGTTCAAATGGGCTAAATTTTAATTTTTTTGTAATGGTGTTAGATTCGTAGATGGTGCTTGCGTGTACAGTTTCCTCAAATAAAATTAATTTAGCTCGCATAGTTTTTTTTTCATAATGGCGTGTCAAAGTTAAAATTTGCATGTAATGCACTGAAAATCATGAAAACGAATTGACTCATGCTTACGAAATAATTCATGGTTAACTGGAATGACGTTGTCTATGAAATGAAATATTTGTAAACCCACAATGACATATTCCGAATTTTAAAAAAAATCGCAAAATTACAGGAATAAATTTGCAAAATTAGCAATTTTTGAAAGTACTCAAACGATGCCGTGTAAGCTTTTATAATATTTTAACCCATAGCCAATATCATGTTATTTCTCTGTAAATTATTTGGTTAAAGTAAGTTTTTTTTATTTGCAGGGCAGCGTAGCATGCAAATTTTGATTTTGATACAGCGTTATGCGAAAACTATGCGAGCTATTTTTAGTATTTATAAAAAGTTTTTACTCGTTCATGGTTTCCTATACCGATATTTTTAAGTGGGGAAATATAAACAAAGCAAGCTATGCAATGAAGATAGTGCCGCAGAGCTGCAGTTAAGTGTAACGGCGACAACATTTGAGTCACCGTTTATAAACAATGTAAAATGCAAGGACGCAACATTCAGGATTATATTCGGCAACATTGAAATAAAATTTTACTGTTTACGGGTGAAAATATTGCAACACGTTTATAGCGCTTTGAATTTGTAGTTCGTTTATCATGATCGAAAGTTACACTGCAAACAAGAAAATAGTTAATAAGAAAATGTCAAATAATATAGTTGAGTTATCTACTCAAACAAGAGCGTAATCACTTCCTATTGTCGTATGTATGGTTGTGATTTTAAAAATAGGACTACTTAATTTTATATTAGATGGGCGAGATAGTCATGAGCAGAAATTAGTTGTCACTGACGTTTTTCTTGAAGTTGCAACATTTTAGATGTCTTGAGGTTTGCAATGATAATATATAGGTAGGGTTTTCATTAATCAGTTTTATTTTCATTTCAGCTTTCTTGTTACCAAGTTTTATTTTCATTTCAGCTTTCTTGTTACTAAGTTTTATTGCATAAAACCTACCCAGAATCAATATTTAGAAATGAATTCCCCTTTTTAAATAATTATAATCACAAGAAAAAAATATGTGACGGACTAAGAAGGGCAGGGAAAAGGGAGACGTACGAAAAAACCGCGCTTGCAAACGTCGTCTTCTTATGTTTCCCAAAAGCGTAAGTCTGGGACTAACCCCACCAGGAATCGAACCCGGATTGCTTTGGTGGGAGCCGAGTGGCAATGCCA
Organism: Medauroidea extradentata; assembly: GCA_003012365.1. Lineage (NCBI taxonomy): Eukaryota > Metazoa > Arthropoda > Insecta > Phasmatodea > Phasmatidae > Medauroidea > Medauroidea extradentata. The sequence goes on from PNEQ01008358.1 coordinate 8,069, forward strand.
CTTAGGCAGACCTGTGGCGCAGTCAGCTGCGCACCGGTCTGAGTTACGGGGGGTTCTGGGTTCGATTCCCACGTATGGCAGGGTGTAAATTGTCTCTGGTTTAATCTCATATACTTAAGGCTTCCGCCTGCCTTTGAAGAAAGATCAGTAATGGTAATCACAAACCTTTCCACATACATAACTGGATTTTGTACATAAAGGAGTTCAAAGTGTAAACAACAGCACAATCGTACTTTGCTCATAATAAAACCATAATTACTATTTTTTAAAAATTCATGAAAAGAGCAAAATAGCCTCTTTTCAACGATCTGTTGCGGGGTGCGCCCGCCTGTGGATCAGATACTTTCAAAAATAGGATACATCTACACTCTGATACTTTGTGCGTGACGCACGCGGATAAAAACGGTATGTCACAGCGATAAATAAAATTTGGCAACTGTATTTGTGAAGCATTGCGCGCTAGTTTAGCGCCTTGTGTATAGGGGCGATGAGGCACTAGGCGCGTCCATCTTGGTAGTTCTTATCGTTGACCCGCGTCTGAGCCTCCAACACGCCAAAAAGCTCCAGGCGTAGCCCATGTGATATCCATTAATTAATATGAATTTATATTATTAAATGTAAATAGCCACCATATCTGCAAGTCATAACATGTTGATTTTTATGTTTGTGGTGAGCTGTTATAGTGTAAATAATACATATCACTTGGGTAACATACAGCGGCGGTAGCATAACGCTATAAACACGTATTTGGCGTGGAAACAGTTGACTGTAGGATGTGCTGTTACAAGTTTTGTTCGATGAAGGAAATCGTGTTTCTGTAACAACTGGAGATATTAGAGCAGCATTTGTTCATTAGAAAGCAAAATAATATTTTAAGCCTAGTTACATTTTGTGAATGGCTCATTTAGCATGTAGAAGTAAATGAAGAACTGGTCAAATTGACAAGTTACTTCTAAGTACATGTGTATGAACGCTATCCTGGGTTCAATCCGTGAAATTTTTCATAGGTGCCAAGCACATAATTTTGCATGTAGAGCTGCAGCTGACTCTCATTATATTGCGATTCTGTATATTACCCTACCTTTACGGTTTATATAGAGCATGTACAAGTTGAAATGCTACCCAAAAAAGTAAAGATTATAACTAGTGTTGCTCAGTAGGAATGCTGTATAACCAAAGGTTAATATTTTGCTTATTTTCTCTTACTTTGCTATAATCTAAAATTACCTTTTCCACCAACGTCAAAACTGGACTCCTACTTTACAACCATTAAAAAATATTCGTAACTGAAGGTCATTGTTCAGCACGTATTGCAATTGTTGGAAAATGTACATCAAATTGTTGAGGAATATCTTAACATCTCGTAAGCAATTAACTAGGTACTTGTAACCTGTATCATTGTTAACTTAATGTGGCTGTAATAATAATCACCTATGAAACTAGAATCATGTACATATTCTATAGCCTTGAACTGTTATATGTATATATATTCATGTATGTACCTATGTAATGCTTTACAACGTTCGTCTTGTTATTATTTATTAATATATTTTTTTTTAAACTGTTTCTGCTGGTGTTTGGTCGTCTATTGTTGCTGTGTGCAAGTTCTGGATACTATGATACTAGAAAGTTGCAAGTCTTTTTGTCCGGGTAGCACGTCGTCGCTGTCCTCTCGGAGCGGACCGATACTGATGTAGATTTGTCGGTATGGCTCTTAAGCAATACAGTCAACTAATTAGAATATTAAATGCCTCGCAATCACTGTCTCTCTCCAATTACTAACCAGAGGTGTCTCGGCCCGACGTACTTTGTGACTCGGCTATCTCTTAATGCCGTCCCGACGCCCAAAACAACGACGATGATGATGGTGCCTCGGCCCACAATACTCCGCGTCTCGACGCCTGACGGTGGCACTCTGCCCTACCGTCGCCGCGACTCGTCGACGACCTCTCCCGTTTGACAACGTCCGTCCCGGACCGACGCCGGCTCGCTTCTCTCCACTGATTTGCGCCAAATCCCCCCCCCCCCCGGGTCGCTTGGCCAGCAAGCTCCGGTTCGTTTTGGGCCAATCAGGAGTCAGCTACACCCGATGGCCCGCCTCTCGAGGACAACAATTCCGGCCAGAACCGTATTTATTATATCATTTCTTAATTTCTCGTCGCTATTTACATTCAGTTACATAAAATTGTTCATTTACTTGTTCACATTTATGATTTCTTAATTACTACATAACTATAACACAGTAACAACTAGCATGTTTAGGAGGCTTTTGATATCGCTGCTCCATGTCTGCGGTCACCAGAACATAAGACTTCTAATTTGACAGCAGTAGTCAATAAACAATGACTATTTATTACATTGTCTTGTTGTATATGAATACTACTCTTATGCTAGACAAACATATGGATTAATTCTTAAACAAGCAAAAGACTAAACAGTAACTGATACAGT
>PNEQ01008359.1:9523-54188 GCA_003012365.1 Medauroidea extradentata
TTTTTTTTTTTTTTTTTTTTTTTTTTTTTTTTTTTTTTTTTTTTTTTTTTTTTTTTTTTTTTTTTTTTTTTTTTTTTTTTTTTTTTTTTTTTTTTTTTTTTTTTTTTTTTTTTTTTTTTTTTTTTTTTTTTTTTTTTTTTTTTTTTTTTTTTTTTTTTTTTTTTTTTTTTAGTTTGGTATGTTAGTTGCTTTGATTGTCGTACATAAAACCGTAACATGCAAATTTTGACATTTACTAGCCATAACGCAAGAACTATGAGAGATTAAAAAAAATTTCCATGAGAGCAAAATTTAGCCACCAGTTATGTCTAAATTAAGAAAGAGAATATCCGGTAGAAATATAAACAAGAAAAATATAACGATGAAAATTGTTGTAGACCGTGCCTTTCGATTTGTTGGACGTGGCGCATTATTAAACTGGTTTCCAATGCGTTCATTTACGAAAAGAAGACACACTTCAGTCTGCGTCTCTATCGTTATAAAAATACCGTCCACTTATTAATAACATGATTGCCAGTTCCTCAAAAGTTGTAAAAATGGCTTTTTTTACATTGCTGTTGCTAAAAAAAATACCAGCCATAATCGCGAAACAAAATTATAGAGACCTGTAATTGACATTAACACATACTTACCACATTAAGAAAAATGGGGTCACCGCTAAGTCCCATTGAAAAACACTTTCTACGAAAACACTGCACGATAGATTGGTACTCTGCGCTTAGAGGCGAAGCGGTGTTTAACGCACGTATTAGAGTCGACTTATCGCCTTCCAGGTTTCCGTACCTCAAACGAAAAATAATAATAATAATAATAATAAGGTCCAAATAATTCCTTAACAGAGACTGACTTTATCTGCCCTTTCCGTCGGACACAGGACCTGCAAACACTACCACCCCGCCCCCTCCCCGCCCCCCAAAAAATAAACATATAAACGCCGCTGTTACACCATGCAAAATCTGCGTCGCTTGTTGTGTTATCAACTACGTTTACGAACCAAGTGTATTCTGTGAAATATTAACAAACAAAAAATTATGAAAGATGTTGCTTCCACAGTAAGGAAACATGAGTACAGATAAATCCCATACAGACAGAGTGTTTGCGTTCACAATACGTGTGTGCTGCTGTTCAAGTAGTCAAACTATGTTACCAGTAGTTGATGCCATTTGGAACAAACTATCGTCGTGCTGTATTATAAAACTATCATGTGTGTACGTGGAAACAACAGCTAACAAGGCGATTGTACTGTGTTTTCAATAAATATCATCTTTATCAGAAATTGCGTTTGATATTTTTATACCATTTAGTGTCACTTCAATAAACACAAATTAAAAGAAAAACAATTATAGTGATATCTTTATTTAAATTATTTTGAAGACATGTTTAGCTCAAGTAATTTTACGTAATTTACTAATTGTTACAAACACAAGTGTGCAAGAAATTTCGTATATTTTATAGTTCATAGATATTAAATAACTTTTCTACTTGATTTTTGTAAGAAACGTCTTTTTGTTGGTACCAAATAATACATATTATTTTTTATGTTGACGTAATGTTTTATTCTGCAAGCAATGTTAACGTCGGTATTAATTTGCATTAAAATTGTGGATTTATTTTTTTAGATTTCAATACATGTAACGTACTTAGTCAAATATTGATTACGGCAGTATTATAGAAAATAGCATTCTTAGCATATTCTTCAGTTGCACGGATTTGAATTTCCTGCGTTGTTTTGTTTTGCGCAGGCAAATGACCACGCATTTATTAGTTGATTAATTAGATATCCTAGAAACACTTGTAAATATTTAGCAATCGTGCTTGACGTGACTGAGAAGTTGGGAAGCTTGGTCATGAGCGCAAGATGTGTACGGAGCAGCGGCTGAATGCAAGAGCAGGAAAAACGAGAGTACTCCGAGGAAAACACGCTAGCCAACAATAAGTTTTTCACACACTAAGATAAGACTCTGCCGGTAATCGAACCAAACAACCGCTATCGGAGGCAAGTGGTATAACCATTGCGCCTCCGTTTTTTTTAACTCATCGATACCTCAGGGCGATAATGTTATGGCTCAAAAAATGTAATTTTTCAGTTTGCAGCATTTTGTGAAATGCTGTTTCTTAAATTGCACAGTATAACTTATTGAAAGTTACTAAGTAGTTGAAACTTTCAGCATATTTACATTATACTATGATTTGTAACACCTGTCGTAATAAACATTACTTTTCTATTATTAAATTCTTCTTTATTAAAATATTTCGAGATATAACGGTTTGGTTTTTTTAATATTAAGTTCTTCTTTATTAAAATATTTCAAGATATGACAGTTTTGCACTAAAAATACCACTTATTACACATAATGATCACTGCTACAATTCCAGATGTAACAGTTTTCCATTTTACTTTCATGGAATCTGGCATGGCTAAAAAATATGTACGTTACAAAACATCATATATTGTCATTGTTTGAAGCGATCATGAAATTAAATGATACCAAATCAAGAAATAAATTTGTTTTTCCTGCTTCATGTTTAATTGCAAACTTCGCGAAACACAAAAATATCCTTACAAAAACATCTCGATCAACATTACTTGCATACATTTCTGAATCTTCTTACTCTACGCCTTACAACACACGTTTTGTTCAATATCAGCTTTGAACTTTTTATGCTTCAGTTTTCTATAGAAATCCCAGTAAAACTGGGAATAATGTAATCGTTGCACAAGGAAAGAAGATCTGGCAAGTCTCAGCTCAACCTGTGGAGGTGTACCCATTTGGCGAGCTCTTGCACTGACACACTTGTACTCTTGTTCTTCGAAGCTTGTTTTATACAAGAACTTATAGGGTTCATGTTTTACGAAAAGCATTACTTATATGCCCACACTACTTTTTCACTATCTTCATTCACACTGTAGTTCCTTCCTTTACTATCGGCAAGTGTTCTGAAATCTAAAATGTCAGTCGTGTCCATTTCAACTACTTTATATGGATTTACATTCTTCTTGGCCAGTTTAATAACAGGAACCCACAGAGATGGATTGGTTACAGGTCCACCCTTCAAAACTCTCTTCTTCTCTCTTTCGATAGTAGACGTGTACCGAGCCATTTTCATTTTGCGTGTGACCTGTTATCAATATTTATGTGTTATGGATTCGATATTATTCATATTTTTCAGGCGGAGGCAGAAACATACTGTGGATTATAATTTTCACAACACATGACAAGTACAAGAATCTCCACCTTCTGAACATGCTGTCCAAAATGAAATGCTAATCACTGACAAACTGTAAAGCTTTAACCTGTCGGTGGAACAGTATTAATTTCGTTAACAGTTTAGTCGGATTAACTCCTGAAGCCATTAAAAACAGTTGAAGGGAATTGGCTGTTTACATTTTTAAGTTACTATTATTGAATATTTTGTTTGGGGTAAACTATTATTGAATATTTTGCTTGGGGTAATTAGTGAACATGATTGATAATAGCTGCCAAACGTCTTCACATTCGAGCCGTTAGTGTTACCGCAACTAAGTCACTGTAGCAATCAGTATAGTAAAATCTCACCAGTTTGCGCCAGGTTTTGCTACTTTAGATTTGGAAAAAACGAAAAATGCTATTCCAATAACACCCAAAGCTCACTGCTATGCAGAAAGCCAGTAAAATTTTTGTTCAAGCAATTTTAATTCACTTATCAACTATTCATAAATTTCTGTAAAATCGTATGGATACCAAGAAAGTATATCTGTCTAATCCAGGGGGCTGCTTCTCACCAAGGCGATCCGGGTTAGATTCACGATGGGGTTGACCCTCCGGATTGCTGCATGTGGGAATCGTGCCGGACGATACCGTTGGTTGGCGGGTTTTATCGGGGTATCCCGTCCCCCCTTTTTTCATTCAGTTGTTGTCCATACTCGTCTTATGTCACACCTCGCCAGTTCTTAAGGTCTAGCTGTTTAACAGTGACCAAAATAGCTGTTAAACACTTACCAAAATATCTCACTCACGTGGACTAAAATTCACATCTTCGGTGTCCTCATCAGAATGACTAGGTGAATAGTTGGGATCCACATAGTTGTCACCAGCAGATGATCCCTCAACAGAATCGGTCATGTACTGGTCCTGGAAAAATTTTTCAAAATAAGGTAGATCCTAACGCTTTAATAGTAATGAGAGGAGGGGAAATAAAATAAATGATTTTACCTGTTATTTTCCTGTTGCACAAGTTTCGACCACTTCCATGCTTCGGTACGCAACATTCTTCAAGCCTTCCAATGAGAAATGCCCAATTTCATTTGATTGCTCTTCAATGTTTATGGGTAGAACAGTAGGCAGATCGTCTGATGTACAACTAGGAAGTTTGTATGCATCACACATATCCATATCCAGAACTCCAGTAATGTCTGTGTTGCCATCATTGAAAAGGTCTTAAACCTGCAACAAAAAAAGAATGTGAATATTTTAATATTTACCAATATAATAATCAATATATTACTTGCATGTGATATGCAGTGCTACTGTCGTACTGAGTAAATTATTTAGAGATACAGGATGCTTTGCATTAAGTATATTTTGCGATGTATGTTATGCCATGTATTTTATAAACAAAGTGAAATAATAGAGTACTTTGTGATATATTTATTTATAATAATATTGAAATAAATAGTCTGATGGTAATTCCAATGCTAATAAAATTCCAATTGTTAGAAATTCTTTGTAAACTCCCAGCACGTCTAAGATATAATGTTAAGTACGCTAGCAATATATGTCATTTTGTTAAAATTTAAAAGGGCAATATTTTTGGAATATGAGAGCTGAACAATATTTACTTATTACTATTTACTATTATGAACAATGAAATGCAAATTTTCAGTATTCTGTATTACTGCATTATACTCAGAAACAAACTCGAATACGAAGATATTGCAGTTACCTGTAGTTCTGTGAATACTGGAGTAGGGCTGATTCTTCCATCACTACTGTTCACTTTCGTTTCTTCTCTTGCGAGTTGAACAATGTAATTTGCTCGTTCAGATAACATAATTAATCACGTAACAATTTCTCACTCTGACTAGGAGCCATTCCAATAAAAAACAAAAAAATATATACTCAACTCTTACCAACTGCATGAACGTAAAAACCCACTGGAAAAAAAAGCCACAACCCACTAAAAGTTACCATCTCATGACTTTGTTGTAGGAATTGCAAAATGCATACTGTAACAACTCAAAATGTGACAGTATTGCACTAACTGTGCAGTATTCATTTCGTGCAATTGTGTAACAACTCAAAGAGTAACAGTGTTGCACAAACAAAGTGCTGTAATCTAACTCACATACTGAAATATTCAAAATAAAATTTTTACAGTTAATATTTGAGTTAAAACAATTTTGCTCGTAAAGGGGAATTATGTTCTGCATTTCAAAGTATAAATAACCCAAAATTGCCATATTTTGAGTTGTAACACTATCGCACTGAGGTATCGACATATACCTTACGTATTGAGTAAAATTATCGGTCTCGATTTCGAAAATGTTGATGCAACAATGGAAAAATAATTCAATATTACACTTTTTTATTTTAACAGAAAATGCACTAGTATATCTATTTACAGTAAAAAATAGTTATTAGTCTAGCTAACATATATAATCTTTATGTGATTTTTTCTCAATTTTTAAAATAAAAGTTTAGAACGTTTCATAGTAAAAGAAACCTGAATTACAAATATTAGAAATTTTTTATCTTTGTTGAACCGATCATGCTGTCAGTTTCAGATGCATAAAAAGAATAAGAGAAGTTAAGTAATTTAGACGTCAGTTTAAATTTTCTAGGTCATTATTGCTTCGAGTATGGCACTTCCGCTCGCTGGAGTTTGTCTCTTACAGGTGTTAATAATTTGATAAGATGCAACAGAAAACAAAATGTTAAATTTTTGCTAGCATTCAGAGCAACTAGTTTACAAAATAATATTCCGATAATGACCAACAACTTTGTTTTTAATAGCTAAAAACTTCAGATAACGATGAGATGAACATGTACGATTCATATTTCTAAACTGTGTTTCATTTGATACTGGAACGGTAGTCAACGCCAGGAATACTATCCCGTGCAATGTGTGCAGGGAATGAACCCGCATTGTTTAGAATACATTATCATTACGCTAATTTGCACTCAAACATCTTCGGTAACAGCTGGTTAGCTGTAAAAAACACGTTTGAAACCTAGCCTAATTGTCTCGTCCAACCCTTCGTGTATACACACATAATTTGTTGAAATTAACGCACGTGCGTTTACATGAAGGATTTTTGAATAAAACTTCTAGGGATGCCAGAAAAGAACAAAACAGAAATGCCCCAAATAATAACCATAGGTCAGTAAGTGAAGACAGTTCTGATATTACATACAATAATGATGAAACACCATTTAATATCAATTTAATCGACATCGTGATGTTTAACCTACAATACCTGCTCATTCTCCCGACCGCACCCCACTTGTTTGAAGAACCTGGTGAATGATACTCCACTGGAATCTTAGGAAGAGCTTGTCGTTTGAAGATGTTTTTTCTGCCTATACACTATACAGCAAATGTCCGGTGTCTTTAAATACGAAGGGTAGGCAATGACACGTCGTTACATAGCTTGAAACAGGACTCCACACTTTTAAACAGTATTTTACAAGTCAATAAAATCAAATTTAAATGTGGTGATTTCATATTCACGTCGAAAGTACATAACGATAAATTATGAGCCTAAAAATCGTATCAGTAATGGTGTCTTTTAATATCCTCGGCGTTTTCAATGTACCTACGTTCACGGTAGCCCTTGTAATAAGTGTTTTACAACGTCCTGCTTATATTTCTGACATTATATGAATGTCACATGAAGAACGGTTCGTGACCTAACCAGATTGTAAGCTACTTATTTGTACCGAGTTGGTATGTAGGCCTAATAAGGTAGGTAGTTCAGATAAAAAAAAAGGAAATAGTTTTTTTTATGTGTGTGATAAGTTAACAATGTCGCAGGAGACGATATTTCTCTGGAAATGTCGTTCTGTCATTTTAAAAGAGGACATATAAATAACGGCGAGTGACCAAATTATGCGTAAAAAAAGGCCTACCATTCTGTAATGCCAAGTAAAAATTTAACTGTACGTTACACAATAACACGTTATGCTATGATATTTGCTAATAACTACATATCTGTTTACTCAATGTTAAACTTTTCACCATAAAACAGTACAAGATACCTTGATAAATTTGGCTGATTTTACGAATACATTTAAAGACGCGTTCTACCGCAATTTTCATCACCATATTTTTATTTTTATGTTCGTACCAGTTATTTATTTTTTTTGTTTCAGACACAAAATGTGACTAAATTGTTTTCTTATAAACATTTCTTATCTCGCATAGTTTGTGCGTAATGGCTCGTTAAAGCAAAAATTTGCTTGTTTCCGTTTTAAGGACGACACTAAAACCAACTCACGTACACAACTGAAATAATTCACAGTGAATGTTGTAGGCTACAAATTCAGATAGGCCTATGTTAAACCACCAAATTAAATAATTTTGTTATTAATTTTTTCAAATTTTTATCTTAAATTTCCGCATTTTTATTTCATTATAAATTTTTTTCATTCTTTGTTTTTATGTACGTGACATTGTAGCCTGTGATTTTTTTTTTTTTTTTTTTTTTTTCAGTTTTGTATGTCAGTATATAGTCCTTGAAACGGACACATGCAAATTTTGACTTTAACAAGCTATTAGGCGAAAACTATGAGAGATAAAAAATTGGTAAGAGCAAAATTTTGTCACATTTTGTGTCTAAAATAAAAAAGTAATATCGAGTACAAATAAAAAATATAAACATGGTGATGAAAATTGCTGTAAACCGGGCACTTACGTACAAATTTTGTATAAACATCAAACCTGACTGGATGTATTACAGCTTTGTACATGAGTGCATGTAAATATTTTCACCGAAGAAAACGTTAGTTATATTTCAATAATACCGGCAGAATAACATTAGATCTATTAAAATGTATAACACCGGCTCGGATACATTAGTAAGGCAGATGTTATTCGGTATCTCCCATATAGCTCGAAATATCTTGCATACCTGACTAGTTAATGTGTAGATACGATGGTTAAGGCTTGAAAATGTACTTAACGATTTTTTTTTACCGATTATCAGAATTTTAGAGATACGTTATATGACAAGTTTAGACCATTTTTTTCTGTTTTACATCACAATATTCTGAGAAAGTAAACAATAGAAGTAATTTACAGACTAGTCCGGCATAAGTCTGAAATTTTTAGTTTACAAAATACGGCATTTAATTTTTATTTAGTTTCGTGAAATATTATACCAAATATAAACAATTTTGATGCAAACTTTTAATTGAAAATGTGCATAATCCGAGTGATGCTAAAAAGTCAGCTGAGAAATAAAAATTGTTCCCGTAATTTGGCCACGTTTTTATTTAAACCTAATTTCTAATCAGTTGCATTACAAAAATTTAGTTAGGAGTAAATCAACTCATCAGCTACAAGTCTTCGTAACCCTTGGGGGAGAAACTTTCGTAATAAAATATTTTGGCAGCGGTGGGATTCGAACCCACGCCTCCGAAGAGACTGGTGCCTTAAACCAGCGCCTTAGACCGCTCGGCCACGCTACCACGATGACGCCTTATCAATTTTAATTTGTCACCACACACCTCTTCTATGACCGTGTGGTGGCTGTACGAACAGAAATTGTATCCGGCGTTCATGAGGTATAAAGAGGTATATGATAGAAAACGCACTGCGAAAGTACGGCGAGTTTACGCGATGTTTTGTTAAATACGGATTGGAGATTCAGTGACTGATTTAATGACGTTATACTTAACGTTAACGATAAAAATACGTAACTAAATACAGACGTTAAATTCTCTGTACCACAATTATAACTTACAAACATTTATGAGAAATAGTACTTTCTTATGAAAAAAATTAAATGATTAGTTATTTAACACACGCGGTTCGTTGTACATCTAATCACAGTAACACACTTTCTTTGCTGTTCTGTCCAAAGTTTAATGCGTGTTGTGTTAGGCCATAAGACACTCGACTAATTACGGTAGATAATTAAAATTCATCAATAAGGAAAACTATATTTATTATATCATTTTTTTACCATGGATATTTTACGTCAGTCATTTCTCTGATGTGCGTTGATAAATAAAATTATAATTTATTACAAGAAACGCCACATTAAGAGCAAATGCGCGTGTTCTCTGTAAGATATTCGGTTTCGCAGTTCATAATAAATGCGCACCTCAAAACTCAATTCAAATTAAGTGAAATCAACTCAGTGTCGATACCGGTATCTACTCACAACCGTCCTGCCTGTCTGGCTGTTGAAATATGTTGCAACGGGTTATATAATGTAAGTTAACGCCGCGCAACTTTCCATAGTTGCTGATAAGAACTGACATAGTTAAATGGTCTGTTAGTATTCGTCAGCAGTTACGGAAACCATATCAGCAATCTGGAAATATTTCGTCATCGTCAATATCTGAGCGTTTTGGCACGATTGGTAGTGATGACAGAGTGAGTGAATGAATGAATGAGAGATTTTGGTCAGCTCTCAACATCGAGGTTTTTAGCGCTGGTGAGGGGTGAAATGATGTATGGAGCGGCGCCGGAATGAAATGGCGGGAAAACGGGAGATCCCAGAGAAAACCCGCCGGCTAGCGGTATCGTCCGAACGATTCTTTACGCTACGAAGGTCGGTTTATATATGTAATGTGTGTGTATATATATATATATATATATATATATATATATATATATATATATATATATATATATATAATGTGGCGGCCGGTGAGGCAGGACATTTATAAAACCAGATTACACTTAGAGTAATAATGTACTTTATTCTATTTCATATTTCAGAATGTAGTTTAGAGCTAAATGTATTAAATTAATAAATTAATAATACACCGTTGGTCACATGAAAACGGTACTGTACTTAAACCGAATGTAAGTCTGTTACTGTACTTTTATTTATGAACGTTGTAGCCTATAAACCTGTTTAGAGAAATTGCAAGAATAAAGTTATATATATATATATATATATATAATTTTTTTAATGTGATACCTGGAGAACCGGATGACCCAAGGCCGGGTTACCGCAAGACTTCTTGTCTTCTTACTGCACACATATTTTTGCGAAATTACTAACCATGTTCCCAATGAAAAGGAGAGTTTGTTGAGTTATTTCAAAACATTACACGTACTAGAACAACGTTCCAGACATTCTTCTACGTATACGTGAAACGGCTTTATTTCACAGTTATTTCTGAAAATGCAGTACCCAAATTGATACAGTTCTGTACTGTTGTGGACATAACGCCATTGTAATACTATGACGTCACAGAAATCTTAGTATTGTACTAAGGAAAACACATAAAAAATAAAATGAGAAAACAAGCCTAGTTTGGCTGTAGGGAACACATACATAAACCCAAACAACATAATATAGGCCCTATCCCATAAGTAGGGACCCCTGTTTTTCGTGAAAAGAATTTTGCTTCATGGTTATTGGCAGCGTGTTAATGTGAAGAGCTGTATCTCATTTGACTGAGCTAATACCCATAAGGAATTAGTCTGCAACTAATATAAAAAAATAAAATAAACACCCAAAAATAAAAGTCGAAAGAAAACAAAATAAATTGTAAAACTAATGACACCACAATTAAGCCAGAACAGACAATACTAGGTCGAAGACCATGTTGAATACAAGACGACGATGTCACAGACACCAGACTATAGACGACACAACGACAAAGACAAAAAACTCAGTAGATTTCTTAAGACCGACTTTTCACGACGTTTCGAGACCTCTGGTCCAGTCATCAGTATCACAGTGATAAAATGACAGTATCATCGCTACGGAAACACTGCACATCAATTCAACACCCAGCACGTAAGAGTAGTAAGGTGTTAACTGCGCACCTCATTGTCGTCCTTATCACTTCGCTTCTGTTGCTATGAAGCATCGAAGACTCCCGAGGTTAAGGAAATCACTACAGGAAAACTTGTTCTCAGTTAAAGTTTTTTAAATAAAAACGCCCTGACAAAACATCTCTAAATCATCAGCATAACGACAATTTTTCCCATGCAAAATAATGGTTACAATTCGTTTATTTTACTAAATGATTTAATACCTGCGACAGATAGACGTTACACAGAACAGACACATAAAATTCACGTTATTATTTTTTATGACAGACTAGACTCCACTGATCTGTACATACTCGAGCACAATATATGATTATTATTACCTATCATAATGGCACAGACTAAATAGTAATACAGACGCGAAATGACGAGGTGGCTCGTTTGATACGGGCGAGCTTTGCAGCTTACTGGCTGCCCGAGGGTGTTGATACCAGCCCCGTGTCTGTTTGGCTCCCGCATGTTACAGCAGGTTTCCTATTGGCCTGGCTACCGTCTAGCAGGGCAGCCACCTTACACTGATTGGCGGTATGCGTCTCCGCTACGTTGCTGACCAGGGAAGCCATTTTGCTGGCGTGTGTGACTGAGTTCGCTGTCCTACCAGCTATTTCACTTCTGCATTCCTAAATATTCAGTGATGAGGGAAAGGAAAATATTGTGAGTTCAATGACCCTTACGTTTCAATCGTTAGTCCTATGTAAACTCAAGCCCCGTATATTAATTATTTTAGGGACTGACATTCATAGTGGTGTAAGACACACATTTTAGTAGTGTCGTTTTTATTCATATTAATCACATTTTCAAAAGAAAATTCTGTGACAAATACTTCACAAGAATTTGCTGCATTTTTCATGTGATTACAAACGTTGTTTAAGAGGAAACTTTTTTAAGGGGGAGTGTTAGAGGATTTCATTCTACTTTCAGTTTTTGAGCCACAACATTTATTCAAATTGTATTATCAAAATTTTCTCTTCGACAAAGCATATATTATTGGTAAACTACTTGTTATAAGTAATAACGGAATATTGCATTAATTATGTATAGAGGCAATGATTTTTGGTGAAAATAATCATGCAACATTTTGTTTCAGTGCCTCGTGTGCAAATCTGCAGCTCTGCATCGTGGTCAGTGATTGGCTGTTTTTAACTCTCAACATATTTGGTAACTACCCGCAGATCGCAGACGTGTGGTGTCGCAGTGACGTTATTCTCATTGGCACAGTCAAATGAGTGACGCCTCTACACGAATGCACACTGCCAATATCTATGTACCAGAGTTGCAGATGTGAACATGAGGCATTGGAACAAAATGTTGCATAGTTCTTTTCCCCAAAAATTATTGCCTCTAGTTATGTAGAATCATTGCAAGAAAATTCTTGAAAGTTAACCTATAATTTTCTTACGCTGATTCTACACGACACATTAATGAAAGATGCCATTATTATTTATGTCAAGTAGTTTACCAAGTATATATCCCATGCTTTGTCGAAGAGAAGATTATGATAATACAATTTGAATAAATTTTATGACTCAAAAAATTAAAATACAAGAAAATTGTCTGACACTCCCTCCTTAACTGACTTACACCACTATAAATTCAAGCCACTCAATTGTCTGGTGTTCCAGTGGCAGAAACTAATTGACAAATTATTGGTAGGGACCGTGAGTTTACGCGAAAATATTTTTGCAGCGCTTTGTTTCAATTCCTTGCCTGCACATCTGCAGTTCTGCTTCAAGGTTATTGGCTGTGTGTATTCACGCAAAGTCGTCTCTCAGTTAACTGTGCCAATCAGAGCAAGGTTAACAGCGACACCACATGTCTGTGATTTGCGGTTATAGAATCCCAAGACTCTGGGAGTAAAAACATCCGATCTCTGACCACGAAGCAGATGTGTGTATGTAAGACACTGAAACAAAGTGGTGTAAAAATTTTTTCGCAAAAATTTTCTGTTTCTAATAATGAGGTCTCGAGTATGCACAGGTCAGTGGATTTTAGCATGAAGGTAATTGAACTCACGAAATTTCCATTTCCATGCAGTCTTTATGTCATTAATAGGGCCACGATTTTGTCGCGAAAAGATTTTTGCCCCACTTTGCTTCAGTGTCTCTCGTGCACATCGGCAGTTCTGTTTCAAGGTTATTGGCAGCGTGTCTTTGTTCAGACACGTTTCTCATTTTACTGCACTAATGAGAATAAAATTATTGTGAGTCTGTACGTCTATAATTTGCCAAGGCAAGTGAGAGTAAAACCATCCAATCACAGACGATGTAGCAGAGCTGCAGGTGTACACATGACGCATCGAAACCAAATGTTGCAAAAATCTTTTCGCCATAAAATCGCGGCTCTAGTCATTAACGACTTACTTGGTTGCGCGATTATTCACTCTACCGTAGAACTCTCGGCGTTCCCCGCTGCAATCCATGACTAGAGATCGGACAAATTGATTTGTAGGCTAGCCTCCAAGAATATATGTGCACTCAAGCAAACAGCAGTTGTTCACTAGCTGCTCACTGATACAGTGATATGGACCCGCATTTAGTTAAATTTGTATTACTGGTTCAGCACTTATACGAGGTGTCAGATAAGTCAAGGGCCAATTGTGAATCTGTCACGAACTTACAGTTGCTGGAATTCTAGCGAGTGCCTAAAAGAAAACTAAAGTTTGTCAGGTCTCTGTCCATGACATTAGGCAGTGGCGGCTCGAGGGTTGTTGGAAGGTTGCCGAGAACTGTAGACTCCTGTGCACGCCGTACACCAATGACCATGCAATATCTACTGGCTACTTATTGTGTTGTGACAAGTCAGTAATAAGCGGTACCTACATACCAGCATGTCAGTGGCTGTAGCGTCAACTAGCGCACAGCCCTATGCAGTTCTCTGTAACTTGTGCCCTGCCTTACAACAATCTACGAGCCGCCACTGACAGGCCACTGGAACACGTCGAGCGAGCGACAACTGCTTGTAGTCTGGCCTGTTGTCAGACCGGGAAATTCGCAGGTCTCTACTTATTTTATTTAGACACGTACACGTCGTCGTGTAACGTCACCTGTTCTTCGCCCGCAAGGAATAATGCGATGAGTGTGTGGAAACTTTCAGACAATTACGCGCCTGAAAACGCTCTTTTAATTCGTTCACAGCTGAGATCGTTCAAAAGTGTGTGTTCTTCCATGCGTATCCTTCCGTAATAGGCCGTAGAGAAATATTTCACTCTCACTGGCCCAAATATATATGCTAGCAACCATGTGCCGTTCAGGTAACTTACCAAAACTTTCGGAAACTCTAAGAGTATGTTTTCTTCTGAAATTGCAAGAATAGAAAAAAATATTGTCCAGTTATTTCAAACAGATATATTTTTCAATTTCAATATATTTTTTTTTCATTCCTAAAGGCATAGAACGACTTTTACTGATTCTCCACCAACATAACTAATCATTTCAGTCGGCATATCATGCTTAGCTAGAATTTTAAGTGAACTAGGCAAACATAAATAGGTCTAATGTATTGTGAGGCTGTTTTGAAGAATATAATCAAGTTATCCGAACCTCTCCAAAGCTCTTGCATGCTCCTCTATAAAATTTTTCTTGTACCGAGAAATATGTACAAATTTACGGCATAAGAAACAGCGATGTGCTATGACCGACAACCAAAAATCTCGAATTACAGCAAAGCGACTTAGTTGGACACAGTACGTCTCTTTACTCACACTGAGAGAAAGAATTGTTTCATTGTACTAAATATATTTGTTTTGGTGATGTTTGCTTCAGCCAAACAATATTTTGTTGGTAAGACCAAGCTTGGAGGCCTCCAAACTAATTTAGTTATTTCCCTCCACCAAATTATTCATTTAAACGCAATTTGTTTGTGCCAAACGTGTATTTGGTTACTATAGGACGTCAAATAAATATTTTGTGTAAACAAACAACTTGTTACAACTGGTCAACAAAATAATATTGTTAGTTATGAGTGATGTGCTTTGAACCAACAATTTTTTTCGATGGACTAAATGATTTTGTTGGCAAAACTAAATCCATTTGGTTGACTTGCGGAAGATGGCAGTCTAGCGTGCGTGAGCGACAAGATGGCGAACACTGTATACCTCAACATTCAAAATATAAGTTTGTGCGACAAGTAGGACGTCTCAACTGTTAATCAGCATAATTCAAGTATCTTAATTTTAGCTATAACCATTTCAAAGTGGTTAATTTGATCGATCACAAAAGAAAATGCTATAAACTTGAAAACCACCGCATCTGCACGTCTCGTTCTTTGTGCTGCGGTGCACGGCAATCATTTAGTTGTATTATTTGACGTCGTTTACCTTTTCGTAGACGGAAAACAAACACGTTTGAAAATAAAGCAGTACAACCGTAATTTATTATTAGGCCCAAATTTTGCTGTACAAATAACCACCTAAGTATAATAGAAGCAGTCGTAGCTCAGTTGGTTAGGTCATGAACGGAAAAGGGGAAGGTGATAGGATAATGGAACAAATCCCGGCCCAACCATAATTTTTTTTTTTTTTTAGTCTTAAAATTTCTGAAATTTTTTAAGTTAGTAAAATATAATTTTTTTTTTGTTCTTAAAATATTGTATGCGCATTTAATATGTCTAACGAAATATTTTTATGACCAACTAAATATTTGGTACTGCTAACAAAATTCAGCTATTTGCCTCAAACAAATCGAGGGAACAAAATAATTTGGTACGAGCAAACAAATATTTCGTTGCCCCTCTGTAAACAAATGATTTGGTTGATTCAAACAAGTTTTGTTTGCACCAACAAAATTTTTTTCTCAGTGCATTCTTGTAAATATTGGCTGTAGAAAAACATTCATAACAAACTTCTCTCTCTATCTCTCCATAAGAGTTAATTTCAAATTAATATTTTTACAGTAGTGCTATGATAGGGCTAAGTATATAACTTTTCTGGTATAGTATGTATAAGTTGTTAGAAACCGTTAACCGACTCGTCTCGTAAGATTCTCAAAAGGAATATCTTTTTAATTCATTACATTCAATCCCACAAGGTAACTAATGACATTAATACATCTATGTTGTATTTATAAGGTAAACGAGATCATAACATGCGACACATCAAAGCTACAATAAAAGTCACGGAAAAAATTGAGTTAATCAAATAAAACTGCGTATGTTTCGCCTTAATTTTGCTGTACTTTATAAATTTTAACGTCCGTATTTATTTCACAGCTTTTCCAATAACTTAGTAAAACTATAGCTAACAGCCTGATGTTACAGCTACGCATATTCTGATGTCAGCTTATGGTTTTACGTTCTGAACATGTAATGTATTGTACATATAAGTGGCTAAGCAAGGTTATCACTTCCAAATAGCTTTCTTGGATATTAGAGAAACTACTTGCTCATCCTTTGCGATTCCTTCCTTCGCTAATGTATTACTAGAGAACTGGTTTAAGGGGTTTAAGGGGCCTTCCTAGATAGACTGCGTTCGAGTGTGTTATGCAGAAGCGGTAAGAGTGCTATTGACCGACGTATGTAATGTAGGCTATTATCGCCTCTCTGCGCAAGTCCCTCAACGGGCGTTCAGTGATTTACAATTATCTTATTTCCTATGGGACTTTAAGCGGTGACTAAATTATTTCATTTATGGACAGCGTAGTAAAAAGTCCGACGCTTGTTTCTATAGTTATGTTTCCCGAATCCGATGGCTAATTTTCCAGATACGGCAGTCTGAAAATGCCATTTTTGGCCGTTTTGAGGGCCCAAAAAATAATGTCCCTAATAAACGCGCCGAATTTTTAAATCTGTAGCAACATAGTTTGAAGTTTGTATTCTTTTCGTAGATATGCAGATATAATGTGCGTTAAATAGTTTCGACAAAAAGAGAATAGTTGTAACTCGCTACAACGCATCTGAAGGGAAGGTAGTGAGGCCCTTTGGGCAGACAATTCGAGAGCAAACGTCAGGCACGTTCATTGCTCGCGTGCGGAGAAACGAGTGTTGAGATCTGTTTCAACATCAACAGTAGTAGAAGATGGAACGCAGATAGGCGACAAAGTAAGATAAGGTAAGTGGGCTTTATGTCTCGTCGATAGCGAGGTTATTAGAGACTGAGAAACACAACTTAGTACAATGGCAGGAGCTGGAGAGCAGTCGGCCATGGTCTTTGTTGAAACACTATGCCAGCTTTCACCTGGAGTGATTTATGAAAACCATGGAAAATCGAAATCAGTATGGCCGGAGCTGGGGATCGAACCCAGGTTCTTCGGAATGAGAGTTCAAATTGTTACCGTTGCGCCACCTCGCTCTGTATTGACGAAATAAATGAAGATATGGAGGTTTTTTTTCTTTAACAGATAAATCCAAACCCTTTGACACTATAACTTCTCACTTCGTAAACAAATCGATAATGAAACAAACTGTAACTCTGAGGTAACTTTCGCCCACAAATATAGTAACTTCTGATACGTAACATCGCCATATTTTGTAACAGTTCCGAAATGTCTACAGACTTTCAATGACGTATTTTGCATTAATTTACGTCCCAAACGCTTCTGAGTTAAAAATCTTTGTAAGGGAATTCGTTTTCCATGAGTTGGTAATGAAGAGCTCAAGCGATCGTGACCCAGCTACGCATATTTACTCGCATAGCATTAACTACGTCCTTGAAGTCACTAGGTTGGGAAGTAAGTGCCTAAATGCAAGTTTCACTTAGTTGGCCTTGGAACAAAAGTGAATTATTTATCTCTGCAGTCGGAATTTCAAACTTCGCAATTAAGCTTAATTAGCGGCGGTGGAAAGTCGTGGGAAAGCGAACACAGCTGCTCGTTGTTGCGACCAGAAGCTAACAGAGTGTTTTGCGTGAAGCTGTGACTCCGGGCAAAACTTGTTGGAACTTGGCTCTCTGCGGTTCCAGAACTTTTAACCGTTGCCAATGAATGTTAGAAATTAGAGGGAATCGAGAAATAATTACAGAACTTCAGACTATCACTGGCATACCCAGAGCAAAAGTAATATAAGATAGAAGGAGTTTGCCGTAATTACTTTTTTTAACACCAATATTAATTTCGTAACTAAATATATGTTGCGTCTCGTCCTCATTGCGAGGTGAGGGGCACCTAGAGCGTACATGTTGGGACCCGAAAGATGGTGAACTATGCCTCGCCAGGACGAAATCAGGGGAAACCCTGATGGAGGTCTGTAGCGATTCTGACGTGCAAATCGATCGTCGGAGCTGGGTATGGGGGCGAAAGACTAATCGAACCATCTAGTAGCTGGTTCCCTCCGAAGTTTCCCTCAGGATAGCTGGCGCTCGGAGGAAAGAAGGAAAGAGTCTCATACGGTAAAGCGAATGATTAGAGGCCTTGGGGCCAAGTTAAAGAATTCAATATAATAAAGTAATCGATTAATAATGTTGGGAATAATGAACTACTTGTGACGTCGAAATTATGTCCATCTAATTGCGGCGAAAGAAATTACGCGAAAAAAAGCGTGAAATTTTAGCAAATGCTCTAAATGTTGGCAAATAATACTATTTAGAATTGCCGTTTATTTACACATATTTAATATTGACTTCCAAAAAATCAAAATCGCTAATATAGTTTTCCAAGGTTTCCAGCTTGGTTTGAAACGATTTTTTTCGTTCAACAGTTCACTTACCTTATACAAAATGGGCTGATGTATAGAGCACAAGATTTTTCGCGAAAAGGATTCTGAAAACAGTTTGTTTCAATGCCTATGTGCACATATGAAGCTCTGCTCATTGTTATTGGCAGAATGTATTATTGCACAGACGTGGCTCATTTGACTGTGCCAACAGGAACAAGGTCACTGCGACATCACACGTCTGTGATTTGCGGGTAGATCCCTAGACGCTGAGAGTTAAAATATAAAAACAGCCAATAATTGACCATGTAGCAGGGCTGCATATGTGCACATAAACCATTGAAACAAACTGTTGCAGAATTCTTTTCGCGAAAAATCTGGGCTCTACTGACGTACAAGAACCCTTGAAGCAAAGCTAGATTTCACATATTCGCAGCAAACAAATTAACAATTCTATAGTCCTTGAGCCTAAGGTAAAACAAGCGAAGTAATATTGCGCCATTTAAGAGTGTTGTTTGTTTCGGTAGTAACAAAAATGTTTATATTAAAAGTAGGTAAATTATGACAGATTACTCACAAGTGACTAATAGAGAAAGGGAAATTTCGCAAGTTCAATTATCTGCTTGTTAGAATCAACTGTCCTATGAACAATCAAGCCGAGTGTATTAGATTATTTTCTACTGTTCCAATAAGTATAAGCTTATGGATAGGGCCCGGTAGTTTTCGCGAAAAGATTTTTGCCCCACTTTGTTTCAGTGTCTTACGTGTACACCTGCAGCTCAACTTTATGATTATTTGCAGAGTGGTTTTGTGCGGAGTCGTTATTCACTTGACTGTGCCAATCATTACATGGATAACTGCCACACATCACGACTGTGATTTGCGGGTTTAACCTCCAGACGCTGGGTGTTACGGCATCCAATCACTGACCACAAAGCAGAGATGCAGGTGCGCACGTAAACCACGGAAACAAAGTGCTGCAAAAATCTTTTCGCGAAAACTACCGGGCCTTACTTATGGACAAATAACCGGGACTGGAGTATACACAGGACAGTGGATCCTAACATGTAGGTAGAGGCAATGATCTTTGGTGAAAATAATTATGCAACATTTTGTTTCAGTGCCTCGCGTGCCCACACATATGCAGCTCTGCTTCATGGTCAGTAACTGGCTGTTTTTAACTCTCAGCATATTTGGGATATACCTGCAAATCACGAACATATTGTGTTACAGTGACGTTGTTCTCATTGGCACAGTCAAATGAGTGACGCCTCTACAGGAATGTACGCTGCCAATATCTACGTACCAGAGCTGCAGATGTGAACACGAGGCATTGGAACATAATGTTGCATAATTCTTGCCACAAAAAATAATTGCCTCTATACATGGAAAGTCATTGAACACACGAAGTTTTTCTTCCCCCAGTAACTACACATGCTTCTTTCCATACGGTCGCGTAGTAATTGGACATTTCAGCGTCAACATCAGGCATAAGTGATAGTATTCGTTACTTTAAAAAAAACTGGAGTAGGTCTGCACGATATTTTACATTTAGGCTAGAAATGTGATGGGTAAGGGAACTTGTTTTGGGGTGATTTTAAGAAGAGTAAAAAACCTGCCAGAACACGTGTCCTCATTTCGGGATTAAATGGATTCATCAGAAATAAAATTTTAGTCAACTAGGCTTATATCTAATAGATGGATATTTTACATGAATGAGTGAGTGAGATATTTCGGTCAGCGCTCAACATCGAGGTCTTTAGCGCTGGTGAGGGGTGACATGCGATGAGTATGGAGCAGCGCCGGAATGAAGGAGCGAGGGAAAACGGGAGATCCCCGAGAAAACCTGCCGGCCAACGGCATTGTCCGGCACGATTCCCAAATGCGAAAATCCGAGGACCAGCCCCACCGGGATCCGAACCCGGATCGCCTTGGCGGGAGGCGAATGGTCTGACCATTCGGTCACCGCGACCCCCTATTTTACATTAAATTATTTAGATTTACAACTGTTTTAATACACGGTGTTGCAAAATTGTATGTCAATATTTTGGGTGAACAATCCTCACATGTAGTGGAACCAAATGTTACATAAACATATACCCAAAAATACACTAACATGATCCAAACCACACGCTATGCAATGCACTGTGAACTATAGTGCAGAATTTGTGAATATTCGGGCATATGGTCACATATTTTTTTTCGTTTCTCAAGATGTAAGTGTTCCCACAAAATATTGACATGCACTTTTGCAACAACCTGTATAATGATTATCATCTTAGTTTTTTTATGTGCCGGTACAGTGGAGAGTAATTGTGATGAGATTTTAACAGCAAGGTCTTCAGTGCCCGAGCGCAGCGGTGGAATGCAAGGACGAGGGAAACGGAAGTGTCCCGATAAGACCCGCCTTTCAGAAGAAACGCCCGCCACGTTTCTCACATGCAGAAGTAGGAGAGATACCATCTGTAACTGGAATAGAACTGGAAAAATGTGAATTCTAACCACTAAACTACCGTGGAATTTCATATTTGAACGTCTGCGATTATTTATAAGAATACATATTAAAATTAGGATTTATTTAATAGACAGGAACTGGAATTATTATCAATAATAACTGAGAGTATCATTTATTTAAATAATTAGAGTCGGTTTGCACGACATCTTAAATTAATTCCAAAATGTGATGGAAATGGAACTTCGTGTTTGAGCTGATTTTAAAAAGGGAGTTAAAATTTCGTGCTGAGGTAAAAAAAATGCATATGGAGAGGGCATACAAGATTTGCCAGACTCACGACCGTCCACATGCTTTACTTTATAGCACGATGATCGGATTTGCATGCGGTTGAAAAATACAAATAGGTTGGAAAGATTTAAATAAAAGCGATCAAGTGTTCGTTACTTTAAATGACCTGTACAGTAAGTCCAAGTATGAATACTTAGCCAACGGGTCTACACAAGTATAAACTTGTCGAGTAGTGAAGGGATGCGGAATTGATATAAAATTTTACTGTAAGTGGGGCTTTTTAGAAACATTCAAATATTCGCAGATTTACCCACATCAAACCCCAAAGAATCGAGGAGGAAACCATTACCAAACATACCTGAAGTAAGGGTTCTACGGTATTACAACTCCGTGCAAAAAGTGTTTGCACTAAAATAATGTTCTCACAGCATAATACTTCCGAAAAGTACAATTCAGTACTTTTTAAATTTTGCCTTTAAATTTTATGTAAATTGTTTTTTGATTTATGCGCTTCAATTGCCATGGTGGTAGCATACCATTTTTTTTTTTGGTTTTGATGTAACAACTACTGGAATATGTTTCACTTAACAATGGTGGACATTTGCTTGAAACTTTTTAAAGTAATCAAAATATGTTATTTAGAATCACATTGTTTCGAAAGCATATGTGACTTAAAATTACTTAAATAATTCAGTCAATAAATTTTTCTACATTGATACACAATCCATCCCTCAAAGTAGTAAAAACACTGTCGATATCATGGATTTCAACACAATAAAGTGAACAATGGTGTTATAAAATGTTTTTTAATGTTGGCAATAACGTAGAACCAACGCCGGGTGATTTTCGACAAATGACTCCGATAAGGTTCCGCGTTCATATAGGCCTACATTCAGTTGCAGCAAAGTTTTTGTGTTCTCGTTGCTGAGTCTATGGTTTGCAGCAAGTAATTATCTTCTTGAAATAAATGACAGTTTTGACATCTGATAAATTACGGAAAAAAAAACAAAAAAAAAATGGAAATTAGTTGGCAACGACGTGTGGTGAATGGCAGCGCGGGTGGTGTGACACAAATACAGTCTACTGAACCCCCATTCGTTGCCAAACCAGTAGGCTGTAGTCACACTATCTCAACTGCCAGGCAGCAAATTTCCATTTTAGCACTTTCTTGAGTGGAACGGCCCGCTCGTACACGGCTCCGCCCATTAACCAAGGTTCCATCTGCAGTGCACTTGTGAGCACTGCCAGTAAAAGTGTGTTGAGTGCTCGTAAAGTTTTTCGATATATCGATATCGACGAGTATATTATGGCCGCTCTAGTTTGAGTTAACTGATTGGTCACATTTAGCACAGTGAAGTGATGAAACATTTGGGACTAAGGATTTTCGTTTTTAGCATGTTACGCACAATTTACATAACAGCATTCCAACTGAACTATAAGATACTTACTGTTAAATTAATTATTACTAAATTATTGTTCTGGATACGGGCCGTATTTAAATATAATTCCAATGCTTAGAAATAAATAAACAATATTTTAAAATTACTTTATGAAAGCAATATACATATATTGTGTATACATATGGAAAGTTTATATTTTAAAAGAACTGTACGTAAAAGGTTCCAGTAATGTTTTTAATTTCTAGCATGGACGTATGTTTGTTGACAAAACGTTTACATTAGAAGTACCCATCACCGCTAAAGGCCTCCATTTTCAAGGTTAAAGTTACTTATAGATAATTTTGGCATTTGCTATCAGCATTAAAGATTCAGAATGTTTCGCTTCATACTGAAAACTAAATAAACTACCAAATACGTCATCAGTTATTAAATTCTAAACCGTGTTGTGCGACCATTTAGTTAATTAAGTATAAGACTCAATTGGAACGCGGCCATAATAAGTTTCGATGACCCGTTGCAGAGCGTTGTGTAAGCAACATATACCACTACTTATTATAATTTTTATACGAACTTTTTTCTTTCTAACCTGTAGTAGAATTAACTTTAACTGCACCAACAAGAATAAGGCAACTATGACATCATACGTCTGTGATTTGTCAATAGAACCCCGAGACAAGAGAGAGTTAAAACATCCAATCACAGACCATAAAGCAGATCTGCAGATGTGCAAATAAGGCATTAAAACTAATTGGTACAAAAATATTTTCGCCATAAAATCATGGCTCTACTGATACTGGGACTAATTAAAAATAGTCTAGTGTCAGCTCCGTGCCTCCTGGCACACACGCCTAGCCTAGAGACACACACAGGTGTGAGCCTGGAGGGAGGGTTTGACGCAACACCGTCTGGAGGTGCCCGGTGAAAGCGGTCCCAGGTGAGGGCTAGCCCCGCTCCCCTCCACAGCCTTACTTATCGCTGGCAGAAAGGGAAGGTGCGGTCCACGGCCCCCCGCGCAGACTCTCATAGGGCCCGGCCCGCCAGAACATACCGTCCGCCGCTCGACGCAACATGTCCTGCCTCAACCGAGTGTGTGCGGTCCTCGTGCTGGGCGCCGCCTGCGTCCTGGCAGCCAGCGTGCAGGTACGTTCCTGTCCCCCGTCCTCAAGGCCGTTAGTGATGTTAACATCATAGTTTGATATTTTCACGAAAACTGTTAATTTTGTAGACGATTCTTGAGGGTGCAGTCTCCCCTTACGAAATAACTTTAGCTCGTTTAGTAGCGTCTGGAAAATTTCGTTAATTCTATGACCTGTAGGCTAGAATCCATTGTACTATGCATACTCTAGCTTCGTCTATTCGTCCATTGTCTGTTGTTCCACTGAGTAGCAGCTAGTTGACTAATAGTCGGGGCTTTATGCATAGTATAATGGATTCTAGCCTACAGGTAATCTAATTCGCGAAATTTTCCAGTCCATATCGATTAGTAGAGACGGGAAAAATTCGCGGATTCACTGACCTGTAGGATAGCCTCCAAGAAGATATGTACACTCAAGCAAACAACAGCTGTACATTAGCTGCTCGTTGACACAGTGAAATGGGCCTGCATTTAGTTAAAATTTTATTATTGGCTCAGCGACTTACACGAGGTGTCAAATAAGTAGAGCCACTATTTTATGGCGAAAAGATTTTTGAAACATTTGGTTTCGATGCGTCATGTGTAGAGCCCGGTAATTTTCGCGAAAAGAATTTTGCAGCACTTTGTTTCAGTGCCTTACGTGCGCACCTGCATCTCTGCTTTGTGGTCAGTGATTGGATGCCTAACACCCAGCGTGTGGAGGTTAAACCCGCAAATCACAGACGTGATGTGTGACAGTTATCCGTGTACTGATTGGCACAGTCAAATGAATAACGACTCTGTACAAAAACACCCTGTCAATAGCCATGAAGTTGAACTGCAGGTGTGCACGTAAGACACTGAAACAAAGTGGGGCAAAAATCTTTTCGCGAAAACTACCGGGCCCTAGTCATGTGCACACCTGCAGCTCTGCTACATCGTCTGTGATTGGATGATTTTACTCTCACTGGCCTTGGCAAATTATAGACGTACGGAGTGACAATAATGTTATTCTGATTGGTGCAGTCAAATGAGAAACGTGTATGAACAAAGACACGCTGCCAATAACCTTGAAACAGAACTGCCGATGTGCACAAGAGACACTGAAACAAAGTGGGGCAAAAATCTTTTCGCGACAAAATCGTGGCCCTACAAATAAGTCAAGGACCAAGTGGGAAAGTGATACGAACTTATGGTCTCTGGAATTTTAGTTCTAGCTTGTGCTTAAAAGAAAACGCGAATTTTGGATATACGTTGGAATTCAAACAACTGTGCATTAGTGTCACGTTCGTAATTGGCAGTTGACTCGTTTGACACCTTCTGAAGTGTCCTGAACCAATTGTGAAGCAACAACCGAATGCAGACCCAATCATGCGATATAACTGTGTCAGCGAGTAACCTACGCTCATCTGCTGTCTGCGTCAGTAATTAGTAGAGCCATGATTTTGTCGCGAAAAAAATTTTTGCAACATTTTGTTTCAATGCCTTACGTGCAAATCGACGACTCTGCCTCATGATTAGGGACAGGAATTTTTGGCGAAAAGAATTTTGCCCCACTTTGTTTCAGTGCCATATGTGCGAACGTGCAGCTCAGCATCATGGATATTTCAGAGTGTTTTTGTGCAGAGTCTTTATTCATTTGAGTGTGCCAATCAGTACACGGATAACTGCGACATATCACGTCTATGATTTGAGGGTTTAACCTCCAGACGCGGGCTGTTACGGCATCCAATCGCTGACCACAAAGCAGAGATGCAGATGCGCACGTAAGGCACTGAAACAAAGTGATGAAAAAATCTTTTCGCGAAATTTCCTGTCTCTACTCATGATTATTGGCAGCGTGTCTTTCGTCATAAAATCGGGACCCTAGTAATCAGATATTCTTGGAGGCAAGCCTACAGATCAATGAACCTACAAATATTTCCCGTCTCTATCGATTAATTTTCCTTATAATGGTACGTATTAGCTGAAATTTTCATGTTACGCTGCCATGCAAACAGTGAAAACCAATTGACTTACACAAATGAAATAATTCACAGCGGAATAATATGCCACGGCTACGTAACCTAACATTTATAAACACATAACATAATTTTTGAACATTTAAAGAAATAGTAAAAGTTCAGGAAAAAGTAGAAAATTCGACTATTTTTTTAAATACAAAATTTTTCCACTGTGAGTTTGTATAAATATTAGGTTACGTTTCCATGACTTTACTGTTCACTGTGAATTTTTTCGTTTAAATAAGTCAATACGTTTTCACTATTTGCATGGCTACTTAATACACAAGTTTGACTTTGACACCCCGTTATAAGAAAACTATACGAGCAAAATTTGTTTCGTGGGAAGAAACTGTACTCAAAACAATCGTCTTCAAACTAATCCTATTTCGCACAAATTTTTATACTAAACACATTTGAACACCCTTAAGGGACCTCCCTCACTAGATAAGTTGCGTTCACTCAGCTGGCGTACAGTGCTTTATTATTATCCCTTTTTTTTCTATGGGACTCTAAGTGGCGTCTAGATAATTTAATTTGTGGGCAGCATAGTTCAAAGTCTAACGCTCGCTTCTCTTTTTAATTTTTAGAATCTAGTTGTTAAATTCCACGTACGACTGTCTGTAAAAGCCATTTTTGGCCATTTTGAGGGGCCCGAAAATAATTTTTCTAACGGGCGTGCCGAATCATTAAAGTTATAGCGACATAGTTTAATGCATATGTTTATTTCCTAGATATACAAATGTAAGGCGCGTTAAATAGTGTCGTCAAGAAAAAACAGTCGCAACTCGCTGCACTCGAAATAGCCATAACCATAGTAAAAGTTGAACTCCCGGCAGGGTTGGTCCCCGGATTTTCGCATGTGAGAATCATGCCAAACGACGCCGCTGGTCGGCGGTTTTTTTGGGTATCTTCCATTTCCCTCGCCCCTTCATTCCGGCACCGATTCATACCCATATAATGTCACCCCTCACCAGTGCTAAAAACCTAGACGCTTATGTACTGACCGAAACATCTTCACTAATAAAGGGAATAGGTTCCCCAGCAAAAAAGCTACTCTACGCCTACACATAAAAAAATTGTACTTTCGCAAGAAAAAATTGGAAACTAGTTTCAAAAAAATTTTCTATAAATTTACAAAAAAAATATTGTAGACTTTACAGTATACGCTTAGAAATATACAAATATGTCTATGCATTTACTAATATGTTTGTATATTTACAACTATATTCTTATACATTTTTCAACCATTGTTTGAAGTGGCAAAAAAAATTGGGAGCCAGTTTCTAAGAATATTTTGTAAACGTACAAAATATTTTGTAGAACGTGACAGCTCTTCGGAGGTTTTTTTTCCACAACGGTCAATTTGCTCAAGTAAATGTATCCCTCTAGTTCCCTCAAGAATTTGGATAAGCCAGACCACTAATGGTCTGCGACATTCTTGTTGCAATGCCTAGACTGATAAAAGTTTTCACATTAGTTTACAAACATTTTATTGTAAAACTACGAATATTTTTACTGTGTGTGAAGAGTGTCCACATGGATAAATGGCATACGAACAATATCATGGAAATAATTTCATTGATGTAAAATATCTATGCATCATGGTCGTAAGGTGAAAATCATTTCTGGGATTTTAAGAGATAGGTGTCAGGGATTTGTTTAGTGTGAAATATATTTCCATTGTTCCTAATAAATATGCATCGTTATAAATTATTTAAAATTTTAAATGTTATGACTTGGCATTTTATGTTTTAATCTTTTAGGTTCACACTGCTCCATTCCTTTCTTCGTAGTAAATATTCTGCGAAAAATGTTCCAGGACGAGAAAAAGTTCTGGATTTATGTATGAATTTATACTCACTTTGAGCATTTGGCCACTTTCATCATCCTCAAGATATTAAGACACTAAACTTTGTTTTTGTTTTATCATTTTAAAATGATAATTTTTGAAGGGCATAAATCTAGCTTCTGATAAGTAGGTCCTTTTTTATTTATTCACAGCATTAACTTGCAGAATGTTCCTGTTATGTTTCGTGATCATAAAAGAACACGCATTAAGAGTTAGCCGCCTTTATTGGCTAATTTAGTTCCCGAAATAATCATCAGCGCCACCAGAACAACGGTGATGCAAGATCATTGAAGTAATAGGAATATAGAATATGAATATTTTTTTGGTTCGTAAGAAAATCGGTAGTGACGCTAGTAATGTGTTATACTGACATTCCCTATAACAGCAACGTGAAAAACACAACAACTGCATTAGTGGAACTGACAATGATCAGAACGAGCGAGGAGGCGCAACGATAACAACACAGAACATTTAAGCATACAGAACTAAAATAAGCGGTAGGACGGTAAACTCAGTCTCACACTCCAATAAAATGGCTTCGTTAGCCAGCAACATGGCGGAAACGCCTACCGCCAATCAGCGTTAGACGTCTACCTTGCTAGCAGGCAGACAGGACAGTAGGAAACCTGTCGTAACATGCCGGAGCCAAAGAGACACGTCTTTATACAATTACTCTGTGCTAGCACGTTGAACTCGCGTTCGAAAGGATCCGGGCAAGATTTTCGGCTCCGGCCATCCTGATCTCAAAATCCCACCAGGCTAGCGTTGGAATAGTTCCTTAAGACAGGTCATGGGCGATTCCTCTCTCAGTTCCTGTCCTTGTTGACGTAAAGCCCTTTTAAACTTCAATTAAAAATACTTATTTAGGTAACTTTGTAAGACAATAAATGGACAGAGTTATGGAGAAGGGAACCAGTCCACAAATAACTGGTACTGAGATATCCAAGGTCAAAATCTATTGAGTCCATATAAATCTTGTAAAAACCACTTTTTGTGGCTTCTTTTTTATTCAAATTATTTGATTCAATACTTGTTGTTTTTCTAGTATATACTTCGTCCCTTCTTCTTCTAATTTGTATGTTTATCTCAAAATAAATTACGTTGTGGATTGGTTACATTTTGCATAACTCCATCAAAATGGACCATCTCGATTGCGTTTGTAAGTCATGAACTGACCTGCTTATTCTAACGTCGTTTATTTATTTATTTATTAGATAGTTGTAATTCGCGATTTGAAACACTGTAAATCAGTTTCTGGAAAATTTCCTGTCACGGAATTGTGCTGTGCGGGGCACTTTAAATAAAAATAACAAATGTGTGCTGTAAATTTTGCAAATATGTTCTAAAAACTCTCTTTTCGTATGAATGTTATATCAAAATATTTCACATAAAGCGGGAAAAGTAGGCACTATAGCACGCGTGCCATATCTGTCGTTCTTGTTACGATATTGGCGTGTCACAATTTGTTTGGGCCAATGATAACTCCTGTGAGCCACAACTGAATGTTTGTTATTCGTTTCGAAGCAACTACAGAACCTCCCTCCAATCACACATGTCGCAAGTCACTACAGTGCTTTGAGAAATACGGAAGATTCTTGCGGTTTTCCACTATGTCTAAACACTAAGGTCACGTGTCCCTATTTATGCTATATTAGTCGGTTTTATTTTTTAAACCCTGAAAGGAAGCATGTATCGCAAAATCGTTACATAGAATTGTTGGAAATCGTTTGTAATATGTAACCTAATTGTTTTTTTTTTTAAACAAAAATTTTAATAATTTTTGTTAATTATTGACTTTAAGGAAATTAAATTAAGGCAATGACTAACAAAATTAAATAAACTTATGTTTTGAAAAAAATGGCTACATAGTAACAGACAATTTACAACATTTCTGTGTAACGGTTTCGCCATATCTTCTTCCTTTCATGATTTAAAAATGAAACTCACAAAAACAGCATAAATAGGGACCCGAGGCCGTAAGTACAAATGAAACGAGTACATCACGGACCGTTCAACCACTCTAACAACAGTTTCATCTGAACGTTGTCGATTTTATTCTGAAGTTGCCTAAGGAATATTACCCGGTTTCCATCTCCTAGTTAGAAACAATTACTTGAAAAAAAAAAATTCTAAGGAATCCCTAACAAGGTACAAGAAGTAAGTGGTGCTTTACACGCCGGTTCAATAGAAGCTGGGTGTTACCTAACTTTGTAAATTATGAAGTAGGCAGAGTTTGGTGTATGCGCCGTTACGTAAGACTTGTGTGCACACTGAGACGACTGACTGCTCGTGTTAACATTTCCAAGTTGTTAAGCAAGAGCCTTCTCTTCTTCGAGCGAGAAGAAATAGAACTGGATTCAAGGAAGAAACATTTGAATTGGGGAGAGTAGAGGAGTCGGGTGTCTTATGCAACAGAAAGCGATGTAAAGGTCAAGGATACGAGATGCGCAAAGGTTACGCTAATAAAACAAAGTGTTATTATATAAGCACGCATATCACTGGAAAATTATGAACTACTATTCGAAAAAAAAAAAAAAAATTCTTCCTTTGAAATGTTACGAAGCAGTGTCCCATTACCATATCGTAAGAACCCATCGATAACCGTATTTAAAAGTTATGTTATTTAAGGACCGAAGAACGAAACCTCAAGAGCGTTACTGGCATGTGAATCGAAGGTCTCATCACCGTATCAAACATGTATTGTGCAACTATGTGACATGAGGCGGCGATTGTTTACTTATTTACAAATTGACTAGAGATAAGAATATTATGCCCAATGTCCCTTAAGGACGTTGGACCCGTAAAAATTCAAAATTTTATATTTGTGCCAAACACTGTTCAACTTCTACACGTCAGATAACATGAAATTTCGTTGAATAAAAAAAAATTAGGGCCCAACGTTTCAGCATAATCACCTATCAAAGTCACAAAATAGCAGTTGCGGTGCAGCCAAAATAATAAAAAAAAAAATAACTTGCAGAAACAAGATAATTCATATTGATACTTAATGATGTGAACTACTTCAAGACACTTTTGTAAACACAAAGCTATATATTTTGGAAATTTTTTAAAAATTGATGAAAATGAGCAAATTTTTGCATAACTTTGACTTTCGACTACTACTGAAATATTCAAAACTAACTTTTTTTTATTTTGGCTGCACCGTAATGACAATTTCGTGACTTTGATGAGTGATTTTGCAAAAACTATGGGGCCTAATTTTTTTTATTTGGGGAAATGACGTGTTATCTGATGTGCAAAAGTTGAACGGTATTTGGCACAAATATAAAAAAATTAAATGTTATGGGTCCAACGCCCTTAAGTCACTACCAGAGAAACCTGAAGATCTATGCCCATATTGAATTCCTAAGAAAAACACCACAAAAGTTAATAAAACTTGCATTAATTTACATTAGGGTGAGTCAGAAATTTTGGTCAGCGCTCAACACAGATGTCTTTATCGCTGCAGGAGGTGATATGAGGTGAGTATGGAATGGCACCGGAATGAAAGGGCGGGGGAAACGGGAGATCCCCAAGAAAATCCGCTGACCTGCCGTATCGTCCGGCACGATTCCCGCATGCGAAAATCCGGGGCGCCGACCCCGCTGGGAATCGAATCCAGATCGCCTTTGTGGGAGGCGAATGGTCTGACCATTCAGCCACTGCGGCCCCAATAATGTTGGTCTTTGTATGAATGAGTCCATTAGGCGTGAACCCTAAATTTAAAACTTTTCTACCTGAATGATGAATTAGCAAAGATAAAAAAAAATAATAATTTGAGTGGAACCCACGGTATACGATTATCTCCACAACAATTCAGTCTGTTCTGCCACTCGAAAACACTGTAGTTTCACAGCCTGACTTACCCTGCATATCGTGGGAAAACAAACAGATGTACCGATTCCTCTTCCTTAGGAGTAAACACCACTTTATTTTTCCGTTGGACATTCCAATTGGCCTAAGTCGTGCTTAGATCCACAAGTACATGTACAACGATTTCTCATCAATCACTAGAACAGTCATCGATCCACAACTTGTAAATAAAAAACATAGCGCTTATGTCATGCATCATCTCAGTAATGGACTAGATGTTTTCGGGCTGTCGGAGTGAATGGAGTGAATGAGATAGAGGCTTCTAATGAATTAATTTAAATGTCCAATTACACATGTCACTACGATTAACCACTAAGGTTTTTTTTATTGTTCCTCAGCTCTAGGATGGCAGCTAAGCATGATGAGAATAAGCACATTTTTTAACCTAAACGTGACAGTGTATAGAATTGTTCCAAAACGGATGCCCACACTAAAAATTATTTAAACAAAGACAGATATTTATTTTTGGTTGTTTACCTTGTTATAGAACATTTTTAACTTCCTTGCAAAAAATGTGTTTTGAATCACGATTTTTTTAAAATAAAAATTTTCTTTTCTTCGCAGCATCGTGACATTTGGTTGTGCTGCTATCGGCACTACATTAATTTGGTATTTAAGAATTTAGGACGGGTTAGTTGAGTCGATGTCAAGTATTTCGAATTTAGACCAGGATAGTTATATGCTGACGTTATCATTCTAGTATAATTAATCTGGAAATGTGACCATACGTTCAGTTAAAAAATAATTATAAAACTATATGTAAGATATCTTAACTTTTTTTGTCAAAGGAATAATCTGGCCATAAAAAAAACATACCGTCTTTCAGGAGTTACTAACGGTTTGGAGTGTTCAGAGTTAGTTAAGTAAAAGGGGAGCGCTAATTTAAATTTGCCAACAACCCATAAATTGTGTCGATGGCCCTGGTATAGGTCGTTTGAAATAAAGTGAAGACTAAAATTTAAACTTTGAAAAATATCACTAGCCGTTACTGCACATAATTCAACATTAACTATAGTTCCTTCACTGTTTGTATGGTTGGTGGTGAAGTTACACAATATAGATCAGTGTAAATTCGTTTTTAAAACAACAGTACTGAAACAAAATTATCCTAAATCGACATACTAGTATTTTATATCATTAGTAAACACTTTAAATCAAAGTACATGGGTTCCTACCGACTGCACAATTTATCTTACACGCGCAAACACCAAGTGGTGCCGCGGTGGCCACGATGGCCGGTCCGGTTTCGATTCCCGGGGGGTCTGTCTCCCGATTTTCGCATGTGGGAATTCTGCCGGACGATGCTGGCGGGTTTCCTCGGGGATCTCCCGCTTTCCCGGCCCTTTCATTCCGGCGCTGCTCCATACTCACCTCATATCTTCATCACCGGCGCTAAAGACCTCGACTTTGAGCGCTAACCAAAATCTCTCTTAAAAAAAAAATCAAGTGACATGGTCAGAGAGGTTAGATAATAAGCAGGGCTGTTTTTATTGCTCACTTTATCCCCAACGGCCCATAGTAAAATAGCAGTAGTTGTAACAGGGAGTGTGTATATGTATGTGTGCAGAAGCGAGGAGTGGTGTACCAACCAGCTGGGGTACTGGTGGCGACGAGGCCACTGCGGGAACACGAGAAGCCACAAGATCTGACCAAGATCCCTGGAGTTCCTGGAGTCGACTACCCTCTTTACCACTCAGTGCCGCCAACCTCCTTCCACTGCGGCAACGTGCCCGCCTTACCCGGCATCTACGCCAACGTCGAGACAGGCTGCCAGGTGCGTAACTTTGAATCTTCCTACCACACAATATTTAGGTATACAGCAGTGGCGTATCGTGGTCGTGTTCCAAGGCATGCGGTGCTAAGCAGTGACTACACTCAACACTGAGTTGTCTGTGGAACATTAGACTGATAGAGGTAGGTACTATCTCGAGCCAGTAGTTTACAAGAGGCAAGTAACGAACTGTCCAGTAATATACCTCGGTCGACATAACACATGTTTAGTGGATGACTGGCAGACACATTGAGTCCACGTGCTCAAAGCGTATAGTCGGAGCCTATATTGCATGGTTTGGAACATGACCACGATACACCACTGGTATACAGAAGTGCAATAGCCAGAAGAAAGGCGAACTCAGTCACACACGCCAGCAAAATGGCTTCCTTGGTCAGCAACATGGCGGAACTCCTATACTGCCAACCAAGGTAAGGCAGCTGCCCTACTAGCCGGCACCCAGGCCAATAGGAAACCTGTAGTAACACGCAGGAGCCAAACAGACACGGGGCTGGTATCTACAGCCTCCAGCAGCCAATAAGCAGCGAAATTCGCCCGTATCAAATGAGCCGCCTCGTCATTTCACGTCTGTATTACTATCTAGTCCGTATCCCTACGTCGGCTGCGTTTCTGTGTCCGAACATTAGGGACCTAAAATACTAGTCTCTTATTTTGGGTACAAGCAAGGACTCTAAAAAAATGCACAATTGAATCTTGACTTAACTATAGGGACCCTTGATTTTCGCG
The DNA here is from genome assembly GCA_003012365.1 of Medauroidea extradentata. Classification (NCBI taxonomy): domain Eukaryota; kingdom Metazoa; phylum Arthropoda; class Insecta; order Phasmatodea; family Phasmatidae; genus Medauroidea; species Medauroidea extradentata. The sequence continues at coordinate 43,603 of PNEQ01008359.1, forward strand.
GAAAGATATTTGCACAGGCTTGTGCAGAAACGTCTCTCATTTGACTGTGCCATACAGTAAAAACACTTTCGTTGCGACAGAAAAGTTTTGTTTAAATATGAACCACTGCAAAGTAATTTTGCCCCTTGCGGTAAATAACTCTTACCTTACAGCAAAACAAATTTGAGAATATACGTTTCGCAGTGGCGGCTCGAGGGTTGTTAGCAGGTAGGGCACAAGTTGCCGAGAACTGTGCACTCGTGTGAACGCGCCGCCGTATATAATGACCATGAAATATCTCCTTGCTACTTATTGTGTTGTGACCAGTCAGTAGTAAGTGGCACATACGTACCAGCGTGCCATTGGCTGTAGCGTCAACTAACGCAACTTGGCAACAACCTACGATCCACCACTGGTGTTTGGTGGCACATTTATTTCTTTAAAAAAATTTTATTTAAAAATAGTATAAGCTTCTTTGTAGCAAAGGTAATAATTTTTCAAATAAAAAGTGTTTGCTAAAAATACCACAATTATCTTGACCACAAAGATTTCAAATACATTATCTTAACAGTAACACAATTATGTTACCATTACTGTAACTTTTAAACAAACATTTTCTTTTGCGGCAAAGTATCTTTGCAGTGGCTTATATTCAAACAAACATTTTGTTGTGGCAACGACAGTGTTTTAACTGGGCAGTTTAAGTATACTGCGACACCACGCGTAGGTGATTTCCGAGCAGAACAGCTAGAAGCTTCGAGATAGAAACAACGTATCACTGAAACATGAAGCAGAGCTGCAGACGTGCACGAAATACACTGAAACAAACTGATGCAGAAATCAAGGGTCCGTACTCATTTGACGCTTCTTGTAGGACGCTGAGCCTACAGTAAAATAGCAACTAAATATAGGCCCCAATCTTGTGGTAGTGTTATGTCAACCAGCAGCCTATGAGCAGCTGCTGTCTACCTAAGGAGGGTTCACGATAGAGTGAGTACTACTGCAGACCATCTAGTCAAAATTAATAATTAGAAAATTATTGTTATTGAGACCTCAGACGCTAACTCTTTAGTAAAGCACAATCTATACAGTTTGATTTTACTTGGGTTGCTTTTATTGTATTAAAATGTGGGAGGAAAGCATCAAGTACATACACCAAAAAATGTATTGCATCACCTCGGTAGAATGACTGGAACTGATCGGCTGTCGTACGCCCCCCGTCTAACAGGAAGAACCGCGATTTTACGGTGAAAATATTATTGCAAAATTTGGTTTCAATGCATCATGTGCACTTCTGCCGCTCTGCTACGTCGTCTGTAATTTGATGATTTTACTCTCACTTGCCTTGGCAAATTACAGACGTACGTAGTCACAATAATCTAATTCTGATTGGTGCAGTCAAATAAGACACGTGTCTGAACAACGACACGTAGACAATAATCGTGAAGAAGAGCTGCCGATGTGTACATAAGGCATCGAAGCAAAAATATTTTCGCGACAAAATCGTGGCCCTACTAATACGCCATGCTCTTGTATTGTTCTTTATATCTTTGGGAAAGTTTACTGGCATCTAGGAACAGTCAAAGAAACCATTCAGCCTCAGTGTTCAACCAATCTTGGAACCGAGGTGACGCAATAAGCTCTAAATCTGAATTAATGAATATTCACTGATTCACGCTGATAGATGAAGCAGTTTCAACAATTTGACTCAGTGAAAGTCTTCACTGTTTAATTTGTGAATATTCACTGATTTCCTTCAAGAGTGCCAACATCTCACAGGTGAATCAGTGAATGTTCACCAGTTTTTCCAGTTGTTTTCAAAGAACAGTTTTCACTTATTGAATCAGTGAAAAATTCCTGGAAAATCTGCGGACATTCACTAATTAACTTGTGGAATGTTGGCACTCTTTATCGGAATCAGTGAATAGTCACCGACTTCACGGTGGTTTCTCACAGATTCAGTTTGTTGAAACTGCTCTATCTATCGGCGTGAATAAGTGAATAATCACCAATTCAGATTTAGAGTGTACTATTTTTGATACGTATTTTATGAGGAAAAAAGTAGCTAGAGATTCAAAACTTCTCATTGTATCCTGAACCACTTATAAGTAGGCAATTGCTGTCTCTACTAGAAGACCGCGGCCGTCGATGTGGTAACCCTGCCAGCAAGGGTCGTTTTGAACTCTCTTGTGGCAGTGTCTTTCCTTTATTCGTCTTGCCCGGCACACACTATCCTTAATTCTCTACTCAGTGCATTACTTATTTCTGTTCATAAACGTCAATAGCGATGTAACAAAACATCAGTGTTGCGTACACACTATCACAGTTTACTGACGAGTTTTAGTACATAAAGAGGAAAAACATATTTGTGGTGTTGGTTGCTATAATCCATAAAGTATAATTGTAGAAACCCCGAAAGAAATGTCGCAAACAAGGCATGCATGTGATTTACAAATAGGTTAAACATCATGCATATTTAGACTTTGATATTCCCTGGAAGTCATGTGTGTTAGTAGGAATAAATAATCTTATTTCTAATCAAATCACATTGGCAACCCTGCTTGCGTACTTCGCATGCGTCGTGGTTGCAAGTGTGAATGGCGCAAACGCGTGAACGTACACTACGATGAAAAATTGGACGGGCTCTATCTATGAAATTACGTATGCAATTCTGTCTGGAACCAGCGTAGTTACGGTACGCACTGTCCCAGTGCTACCTGCACAGAATTCGATACGTTGTCCTATACTTAGAGCCCGGTAGTTTTCGCGATAAGATTTTTGCCCCACTTTGTATTTCAGTGTCTTACGTGCACACCTGCATCTCTGCTTTGTGGTCAGTGATTGGATGCCGTAACAAACAACGTCTGGAGGTTAAACCCACAAATCACAGACGTGATGTGTCACATTTATCCGTGTACTGATTGGCACAATCAAATGAATAATAACTCTGCACAAAAACTCTCTGCCAATAATCATGGAGTTGAGCTGCAGGTGTGCACGTAAGACACTGAAACAAAGTGGGGCAAAAATCTTTTCGCGAAAACTACAGGGCCCTACCTATACTGAATTATTATGGACCCCTGATTTTCGCGAAAATAATTTTGTCTCACTTTGGTTCCGTGCCTTACGTGCACATCTGCAGTTCTGCTTCGTGGTCAGTGATTGGATATTTTAACTGTCACGAGCCTTGAGATCCTACCGGCAAATCACAGACGTGTAGTGTTGCAGGAACGTTATTGGAATTGGCTCAGTCAAATGATATACGGCTCTTCGCAGAGACACGCTGCCAATAATCATGAAGCAGAATTGCAGATATGCACGTAACACACTGAAACAGACTGGGGCAAAATCCTTTTCGCGAAGTAACTGGGTCGCTATGAGTTATGGATAGTGTGTACCGGGCTTAAGACAGCCTCAAGTCTTGGGACAGACTGAATGTATAGCACAGACCGGAAAATCAAGGAAAGTCATTGCCGTAGGAGAGATCAGAGAGCTATTGAGACGACCCTTGATGGGCGGGTTGCGACTTTGAAGGCCGCGGCATTCTATTACAGACAGAGCATAAATGGTATAAGACACAAAATCGATGGAGTGCTAAGGGTGCCACTAACCGACGTTTTTTATGCATACAGCCAAGAGTCTGTGGCGATAAGATTGTTGCATAGTTTTGTATCAATCTTATATGTGCACACCTGCAGCTCTGATGGGTTGTTTGAAATATATCCTGGCAAATCACAGACGTATGGGGTCACAAAATCATTATTCTAATTAGTGCAGTCAAATGGAAGACGTGCCTGAACAACGACACGACGCCAGTAACCACGAAATAGAGTTGCCGATGTGCACGTAAGACATTCAAACAAAATGGTCCAAAAAATCTTTCCGCGAGAAAACTCATGGCTTTGATTACGCAATATAATAGCTTTGTTCTTACATAAGCAAGTTCCGAGAAATGCCGATGTTAGGAAGTCAACAACAAACACGTTATCTCAGGTTCCTGCAGATTTGACACCAAACTGTTGTATCAACATCGGTTTTCAAGGTATTTAAGTACAATTTTTACCATATATGCTAAACAACCTGGCGAAACAGTAAAATCATTTCCTCTTAAAATGTGCACAAAAACGTATGAGCCCTTTTTAAGCGACAGACTAAATTACAGAAATGTTAAATTTAATTAGTATTCATACAACATTTGAACAATTTAACATAAACAACCTCTCATTTAACATCTCAAATTTATAATTTATATCATCATAATAAAATGATATAAGTTTTTCGGTAATTTGTTTTTACACGTTTCTCTGGTCCCCCAAAGTTAAAACCAATCTATCTGGCGCAACGGTAATACGTTGGACTCGTATTAGGGAGGATCCGGGTTCGATTCCCGGCTCCAGCCATCCTGATTTCTGTTTTCCATTGTTTCCAGAAATCGCTCTAGCCAAATGCTGGGATGTTTCCTTAGCAAAGGCCATGACAGACTCCTCTCCCGAATCCTGTCATTGTACCAAGTAATGACCTCGCTGTCGACGAGACGTAAAACCCACTTACCTTTAAAGTCGAAGTTTGAGATAAAATTTTATGTCAACGTAAGGCGGCTGTATTAATTCACAGTATCAGAATTTGTAGGGGAAAATTTCAGCTTGAGACGTTCAAACAGTGACCCGAGTAGAGTTTTTAAGCATCCAATAAGTCACGAGACCATAAACTGCTTGCAGGATTTAAAAAAAAACATCTGGTGTTCGAACAAACCTGGTCACGTGACTGAGCAAACTACCTAACCGTAATAGATTACTAGTCACATGTTCATACCTTGTTACAGACGAACTTAAAGACGTGTTTCTCTGCAACTGCTACATGCCACTATCGTGACTTCCAATAATACATGAGCTTAACATTGCGTTAAAATAAATTAACTTCAATTTAAAATTAATTTCATATTTTAATAGAAAACAGGATGTTGTTTGCCAAGTTTTCTGTTTTAATTAACAAGTACTATTCTGTGAAATGTCACGTGAGCAACCCGTACAAGACCTTCAGTGTATGAATTACTCATAGAAAGAGACATCATTTCCGAAGAAATGAAAAAAACAATCGTTAACACGAGGTTACTGTGTCACTTAAATTAATATTAACACTTAAATATATACGTCAAGTACCGAATTTTTTTCCTAGCTATAAATACCGCAACAAATGACCACGTTACTATACAGGATATCCCTGAATGACGTTTAAAGCTTTTCTTCACGTTGTAGGGGATGTGAAGATGAGTAAAATGATAGTACACTTAGGATCACAGAGGCTGGGAAGTACCCGTAAACTGACACAAAATGTGTTGTCTTTGAGGGTCACAATCTGCGTTGAAATAGCAACAACTATGGCACAGTTCGCGAAATCTTTCCTATACTCTCTACATGCTATTTTAATGTGTGTACATATAATACGAGCTAAAAGTACAGATGTGCTACATTGCCAGTTTGACGGCCGCAGTAGGCCTATACGTACAAGGTGACTGAGTTGATGATAGAGCTGGACCGGAATGAAAAGACAGAGGAAAATGCAGCTCCCCGTGGTATCGTGTCTATCTTCGGTATCATCACACACGAGTCCTACATGTGAGAGCCTGAAAGTGACCCCAGTAGGACATCGAACCGAAATTGCCTTGGAGGGATGCAACCGGTACACCACCATTGTCTCCAGAGTTTGCTCGGTCCACTTTACGCGTTGGTGGATGTCACATCCTGCGATTGGTTGCTATATAGGCCTACTGCTGCTGTCAAACTGGTAAAATTGTAACTCTGTGTTTCTAACTGCTATAACATGCACAAGGGGCCAAGATCGCAGGTCGAGTGTATGGAAGGGATTTCGTGAACTGCTCCAGTTGCTGCGTTCATAGCATCGATTTCGACCCTCACGGACAACAATTTGTGTGTTTATTTACGGGCACTTCCCATATTCAGGGTCATCTTGTATTTATATATACAGGTTGTCCCAGGAAGTAGTGTCAAGACGAAGCAGGAAGGTAGATGACCTCAAGGGCTATCAGAAACACCCGCATGTATGTAGTCCGATTATTAGCTTACTAGTTACGAATTTTTCACTGTTCTTTGTGCGTTACTCGCAGTGTAACGGAAAGTAGTGGTTATTGACATAAATAACTGATAACTGTGATATGCACTTGTATGTTCGCGTCAAAATAGTAGACAGACTGGTCAATCTTGTGTTGTGACATTTACGTAGCAGTGTCGTAGCATCACGTCTATAAAAATATCTAAAAACTAAAGTTGTCGGAAAGATAGTGTTTCCTTAAAATTTGGAGAGGTTTAAAAAACAGAAATTACTTTGGAAGTGTTTTGTACGAACGTCAAAAACTGGCCTATTTTTCGGCTACTTATGTGAATATTTTATAGATTTTAATTTATGATTTCGTAGTAAAAATTGGAATCAATGTGTACTACGTGCGAAAGTTGAATTGCATGATAAAACACATTGCAATTCACAAAACATGCGTTTAATAAAATAAATAAAGTACATACAATTTTTAAAATAACTTGCTGCTTCAATGTAAACGTGGTAACACTAGAGCAAGTTCTCGTAATCGTCGGAACGCCATTCCATTGTTTTTGTGCTTTCTTGAGCATCTTGAAGTTTCTTATCAGTTCTTCTCAACTTTGACATTCTCTGGAATAAACCATATCTTTGGGATATCCCCACATAACGTAATCAACAGGGTTCAGGCCAGGGGACCTCAGAGGCCAGGGCATAGGTTCGCCCCGGATAATACATTCTACCGGGCTATTTCGGGTGACTTAATACCAACTGAAGTTACTGCAAAGGAGTGTACGTATTACAAACAACCCATGTTCTCTTAGACGCAAGTAAACCCCTCTTGACTGTTTGTGATTATTGCACTGATGCCCACACTAGTGTTACACAGAGACAGCACTGGTGTAATTGAGTTCTTCCTTTGCAGTCAGTTGGGTGCCTACACTGTAAAAAAAACTTCCTTGAATGTTTAGGAAGTTATTATCCCAGACGCAGTATGGTACAGTTACCATACTTCGTCTTATAAATATGCAAACTTTTACACTTGTTACAATACAAGTCTGGTATCTTCAGTATACATTTGACTGTTTTATAAAAAGGTTTAGGAGTGCTACCATAGATGTCTGGGAAACTATTCTACCATACCTACTTTCTTAGCACCCCTATATATGCACGTCTGGTAAATTTACAAACTATTTTTAGAGTGTACTATCTGCTATTACATGCTACGTCACTGTTGCATGACTGTTTCACAGATATTCGGAGCAAACAAAATTTGTGCAAATTCGAGGACTGGAAACGTAGCACAATACACTTGACTTGATTGTAATTAATTTGACTGTAAGTTACGCAAATTAAGACTGACACCTAATTGCATGTTAGTGACCATGCCTTACTTATCACTTGAATATGCATAAACGTATTATTTTTACGGCTATGCGTTTCATGCAGCAAGGCTGTATATGGAACACGTACAACGAAGACCAGAACCTCAACACGACCGATTCCCTGACCACATAATGATTCTCAGAGTTCATAATGCCTACATGGAAGGACCAGGAACTAGATGAGGTCATATGCCCATAATGGGGGATCCGGATGTGGTAGACATGGTTGTACAAGAAACATAGGCAGACCCATCAACAAGTGTCAGAATGGTGAGCCGTCCTACATGTATCTCAAAATCACAGTTACATCGCACACTTAAAACGGTTTGATATCATCAGTACCACGCAAGAAATGTCCAACAATTGCGACGACAGGATTACAACAAACGAATCGAGTTTTGTCAAAAAAGTTACAAATATAAGAGGAGCACAGTAATGTTTAGAACATCTAATTTCCAAGAACAGTTTATTTATTTTATTTATTTTGACTTATTTTTCAAATGGCGAAGTTAAGGCATGTAGCCTTCTCTTACATTTAACAATTTTTTACAGATGCACAAAATAAAATTACATATACATAGAACTGCCAAAAACAAAAAAAAAAAAATTAAAACTAATGATAACTAGTCTGTGGTACAGCATATTGAACAGCAAGTTAATAGGACATTCCAGCTATCGGATCGCTTGAACGGTGCATTCTGTTTGTAGTTTTTAACCGTCAATTTGCCTGAACTGCTGGAATAAATTGGTAACGAAACACGCATAAATATGCTGTTTCAAAATGATATTGCGCTATAGCATTATGGCTTGTGTGTAAGGCCTTTCCTAAATCGAAGTTACCCGAAAAATGAATTGGTCGTGGCAAAACCCATACCCTGACCTCCAAGGTCCCCTGGCCTGAACCCTGTAGATTACGTTGTGTGGGGATATTACAAAGAGATAATTGTTCCACAGAATGTCAAAGTTTAGACGAACTGACAAGAAAACATCAAGATGCTCGAGAAACCATTAAAAACACCAGATTCACCAGTCTGTCTACTATTTTGACACAAACATTCAACAAGTGGCTGTCACTTATATATATATATATATATATATATATATATATATATATATATATATACGTGTGTGTGTGTGTGTGTGTGTGTGGGTGTGTGTGTGTGTGGGTGGGTGTGTGCGTGTTAAAATCTAATAGTACATTTAGGTTTACGTTTTAAACAACCGGTAAAAGTTATTACAGTTAATAGTACAACTCATATAAAATAACTAATTACGCGTTGAACCTTAGTGACGTATTTGCAGAGACCAAACGTTAATTTTACGTTAAAAAAAATACGCGGACAGCCCATTCATTCCCCTCCCCCAAAAGAAAGCACTCGTTTTTAAGATACAGTGTATGTTATTAATTCATTGATTTTATTACTGAAAATATTTGTATTTAAAACGTTACTTTATCTGTATCGTATACTTTAAGAAAACCGATATTCCACATTGAGAACGTAGTCCACATTAGACTCACCCAAAGTTACGAATGGCTAAGATAGTATTTTTAAACGAAATCGTGAAAGGTTCAGTTTGATAACTATTTACGTTTCCCTTCGCTGCTACCCTAATTACCACTAACCTCTGGTTAGCGTACACTGGATGTTGTAAGCTTGGTGGCATTAATGCGATGATTGATCAAGCCACCTTTCACTTCTGGGCTGGTTCTTTCACGCGCTTGGTTATAAAAAAAAAACTAGAAACTGGTCTGGTCTTGTTCGATACTGCCCTAACCCCAATGCAGATCACTGGCGACGGGTTTGCAACGTTGTCAAATTGTATCACTGGAAATTATTGGTACCCCTTTTCAGGGATTTATGTGAAACAGTTAAGTAACCCAGCCAGCACGAACGGCAATTTACTGGACAGGAAAGGAATAATTGTTGCTTGCATTCTTGTAAGGTGCCTATTCTCAAGATTACCAACGTTGTCCAATTCATTATTTAGGAGACTAAATATACAAACTCGTCGAGTCGTTTAAAATAAAAACTTAGAATGAATTGCATTGCAAGTCGGCTGGACTCACTTCTGCTTTCTATATACTAAACATTAAAAGTTAACGTTTGTGTTAGTGTTGCAAGAATATTAGCAATGTTACAGAAAAGTGGATTAATGTTCAATGCTCACTGAGATAAAATGAACGTCTACACCTTTCCATATTTTTAAAAGTAATTTTCATTGGAATTTATATTTTTCGTAGTTTTATTTCATATTTGAATTTGTCTGTTCACTACGAACCGTTTTTCAAAAGGTGTTACAACAACATTATTGTAATGATGACACAAAACATAACACGTGGGACACGAAACCTGTGTCAACCATTATGGCGGATTTCCTTTGTTTAACTTGATTCAAGAGTTCAGGAGGGATTATTTGAAAACTTAACAATAGCGGCTTAGGTACGCACCTTGTTTTGTAATGCGCATATTATACCCGAACTCTCGAATCATATTTACTGGTGCGTGGGTTTTCGTGCACTTATTTAGTAGAAGCTAGACTTCTCAGTCCTAAAGGGTAAACATGCCCTATTTCGTGATACTAAATTCAGTAACAGAAATACGTTAAACATATTAACTGTGATCTTGCATGTAATCTATACATACGCCAGCACAGCTAAAAACGGACTTTCCAGACTGCCATACTTCCAAATGTAATAACCGGATGTATATGTAACTCAGATTGAGACGTGCATTTAACTTTTCTGCAGACTTTCCACCAAAAAAAAAAATATAAGGTCACTGCTTAATGCTGTGGTTTCGAAAATATTTTTTAACGCAAATTAATACATATATATGAAAACTGCATTCTGGCAGTTTTAACACTTATACAGGGTGGACCAGAATTCATGTGCCAAAGTCCGGGAGGGGATTCGTTATGGAAAATAAGGTGGGGTATATAAACCAACACTATTCTGTGGTAAATATTAAGGGAGTTACGCCACGTTGAAAAAAATTATTTTTTAAACATTTTTCGAAAAATACTAGAAAATATAAGAGATAGAGCCACCAAAATTGGCATAGAGCTCAAAGAATTGGAGCACATTAATGTATGAAAAGTTGGTTGCCGTGACGTTTCCCTTCGCGGCTATGTAGGGGTGACTCACCCCATTTGTGTAAGTAACTTTTAAATGCT
>PNEQ01008360.1:0-31155 GCA_003012365.1 Medauroidea extradentata
TCAAAAAAACCTAAAACTACTTTTTGGGTAATTACGTAAGCAATATTTTGAAGTGAATATCAACTCTCTATCCCGAAGGGTTCGATAGATATCGATAGTTGATTGGAAACACATTTAAGGTCTTTTCAGCCCCTTAAAAGTTGAACTTCGAAAAATCCTTAAATTGGCTAATATGCATTTTTACGAGTGTCCTATTAAATTAAAAATCACGATGATAGGCCGTCGGGTTCGAGCTCTATCGACGTTTCTACCGAAACACATTTCACCCCTTTTCACCCCCTTAGAGGTCGAATTTCGAAAAATCCCTTCTTAGTGCTCGCCTACGACCTGACGGGAACCCCCACAAAAAATTTCACGATTCTAGGTCCAGTGGTTTGGGCTGCAGTTTGATATGTCAGTCAGTCAGTAAGTCAGTCAGTCAGTCAGTCAGTAAGTCAGTAAGTCAGTAAGTCAGTCAGTCAGTCAGTCAGTCAGTCAGTCAGTCAGTCAGTCAGTCAGTCAGTAAGTCAGTCAGTCAGTCAGTCAGTCAGTCAGTCAGTCAGTCACCTTTCATTTTTATATATATATAGATATACACACACACACATAAATACTAATTCAGAAACCAAGCAAAAGGCCTTACAAAAGAGGTTACTACATACAGACATTACACAGCGACTTGGCAACAATTGCTCGAAAAAGCCTATTCCCCGAAATGGAATATTGTATTTGTATACATAAATGTTCCACGACTCCTCTATGTTGAAAATATTTTTGTTTGCGTGTACTTATACACCAAGTTCTGTACAACCCTAACAGCAACGGTGCAGGGGAATTTCTTCCAAACCTAGGTAAAAAGAGAGGTTGGCGATACTCCCAAAAAATAATTCAATATTTTGTGACTTAATTCTGACATTGTAAACATTATGCAACCACTGTATTTGGTGAATTACTATGGATTACTATCTACTTTTACCAAACATCTAACGAACACAATGTGTCAATGAAGGACTAAGTCCTTCATTGACAGTGTGCTTTCGAATGTTATCTATGAACATAATGACTTGTCATAACTGCTCGTCACTAACAGCACTACAGTCCAAAACTGCTCAAATAACACATACCCAAGAAGTATAACATTAACAAACTGCGTAATTACTTTAAGTATAATGCTTTCATATAACCAAAAGGTAATATTAACTTAAAATATGCTCAGCTAGTAAACTTTATAATTAATGGGTTAGGGAATTGTGTTGAAAGAAAATATGTAAGACTATTTAGTCGTGATAGTAAAAACATTCAGTGGGTAACTAATGAGTGTTTAATGCTTGTGAAGAAAAAAATACGGTCTATGGGAAAACTAAAATATACACTAATAATACGTTCGTATACAAGAGGAATATACACACCAACATTTTAGTCAACTAGTTGTGAAAACTTAAAAATTACAGTTCCAAACACAACATCACTAGTAACCTGTATAATCCTAGGAGAAGCCGGAATACTAAAGTGGAAATACATAAGTAACGCAAAAGTAAATCACATAACGCATATATTATGTCAACTTAATATATACTATTCACTCTACGCTCTTCCAATGCCGTAAGTTCAATTATTTTAAGACTTTTCCAAAGAGTAAGACTGTTGAATGAAAATAAATCCCCACGGAAAAAAAAGAGAAAAGTGGAAGTGAAAGAATTTAAGCTGAAGAAACACATTTGTATGGCACTGGAAGTACAATCTTTGCTTGCTCGACTTACACCAAGTGAATGGTAAATTACAGGCCACCGATTGTTATGCACGTAACAAAAGTCTACATAAATGATGCCATCCAGTACGCCAGAGACGCGAACACCTCGCTATATACGTCGCTTATAACGTCAGAAAGTATCACGATTTAATTGCAGCAAGCTTGTGTGTAATGATGTTGCCACATCCGGCATAGGCGTTATGTTTACACCACAGTAGACTCGCGTGCACTTATGACGCATTTTGTCTGAGCCATGATCACACGGCAATGAACTCCAGTCTAAATAATAACATGCACACGTTCCTGTTTGAGCAGATATCGCAGGCCAGAGTCCAACTGAAATTATAGTTGTTCAGTATATTCCAATGAAATACTGTGTTGTACCGTAGTTCACACGAAGAACAAGTGCTGAAGACATAAAACATACACGAAGACGACTTTCTACAAATTTCTACACACATCTGAAGCGTAACCCCATATTTACCACCGACTCGTTAAACACCGCCAATACTGCTTATTACACGGCATAACTAATGAACACACAGCAATTGATTTTCACCTTACGTTAAAAACCCGTACGAATAAGGTTCTTTGTCTTAAGGCGGCCGCCTACCTCACGCTCCAAATACGTCGCAGTGTGTTCGTAAACAGGTTTTTTCTACGAAAATATTCCACGTGTGCCCATTGTGCCAACGTACAAAAAGAAAATAAACTTCACACAAGGTCGGAACCTCATTGTTAAGACGCCACGCTCATTAAACACACCGTTTCTAAGTCCCCCCCTCCCCCCCAACATGGCGAAAAACGGCCTTTTCAGACTTCCGTACTTCAAAATGTACTAACCGGATGTTTGTGAAACTCAGATTGCGACCTGCACTGAACTTAGTTGCAGATTTTTCACCAATAAAACTATATGGTCACCGCTTTTGAAAAAACCGTTCGGCGAGAACCTTGCACGCTAGTTCAGCACTTGGCTCGTTGAGGCGACGCGGCATTTGATGCTCGCTTCAAGGTCGACCTTACTGCTCCGTCGCTTTTGAGCCTCTCAAGCGCGGGTAGGCGGCGCACTTAAGCTTATAAAAGTGCCGCTGTTGTGCATATTTTTAATGTGTTTTTCTTATGTTCCTATTTCTTTTGACACACTGAAAACACAAATGTGACACACAATACTGGCTGCGACAAGGGGGCGGTTCACCAAAAATTTTAATTGGTTAAATAAATTTTATGTTCGCACGATATTTGGTTTGTTTCGTAAACATACGTCGTGACTATTCTTTACTGTAATGGCAATTCTTTGGTTTTAAAAATGTTTGTAAAATGTCTTGTCAAGTCCAAATTTGTAGAAATAGATTTTATAGTATACAAGAAAACCAGTTGACCTACCGGAATTAAATAAATCACACTGAAGAAAATCTGCATTAAATTTTATTTCGTATTTTAAAAAAATCTGAATTTGAAATAAAAAATTTTCAATTTTCTTTGATGTTCTAAAAATACGAAATAAAATGTAACGTGGTTTATACAGGTCTTGACGTAGCCCGTGACATAGTTCATCAGTGAGAATTATTTCATTTCAGTATGTCATCTGGTTTTCCTTTCTAGTATAAAACCACTTTACGCAAATTTAGACTTTGAAATACCACTATACAAAAACTATGAAGGTTTTAAAAAAAGTTATTACAATAAAACATAGTCACAACGAACGTCTACAAAACAAACCATGCTCCTCATAAATATAAAAATTATTAAAACAATTAACCAAAAGTTTGAGTGGACCGCCCTCTTAAAGAGGCTAATGCACCTGACGCACGAACGGTGTTTTAGCGTGGCGCGCCCGTTCTTTTCTACGCGAAACAACTAAACTTATCCACAATGTGTATCTACGAAAAGAACACACTGTTAAAACTAAGCTTTTATCATTTTAAAAATGAAACATGCTTATTAGAAACAAGTTTTTGGGGCCCCTCAAAATGGCTATAAAACAACGGCTATTTAAGAAAACTGTAACTGGAAAAATATCACCTGGATTCGTAAAACACAACGTTGGCGGCATGCGTTTATCTTTACTACATACTTTTCACAAATAACATTGTACGGCCGTAGCCGTAAGTCCTACAGGAAATATAAGCGACGCTGTTACCGTCGAGTGTGGAAAACTTCACTGTCTACGCGCATTAAACGCGGAAAATTACATACGGTGTAGGCTACAGCCATCTTGAGGAGGAGTGGGGGGCACATATAAATGTCATTTATCGATTTACTGCAATAACATCTGTTTTTAAATATTTCTTGCAAATATGGCAAAGCTGGGGCACATAAAATATCTGTGATGAAATTTGGAGATCATAACTGTGTTGTATGTTCATATTATATTGGACATAATCATTCTTGGAAGTTAAGCTATAATTCTCTTGCAACGATTCTGCATGGCAAATTCCGTTATTACTGGTCAAGCAGTTTAACAAGAATATATACCATGCTTTGACGAAGAAAAAAATTTTTATAAACAGTTTCGAAAAAGAAAAAAACCTGTTATGGCTCCAAAACTAAAAATTCAAGAAAATTATCTAAACTCCACGTTTGCCTACTTGAATTTTGAAGTGCGTCGAGTATTTCAAGCCAGAGTTTTTTTCCGAAACTATTAAATTTGTCACAGATATGTTTCCGTACGAAAGAAGATGTATTGATTTATAATACACTAAATTCTGCTTATTTTCAAAACATCATGCATGCTATAACTGACATTTCAGAGCTTTCCTATACCTTATCAAAAACTGTGTTATTCCGACCGCTGCATCTCAAATGTAATAAACGGGTACAAATTAAATTACCATACATGCACGCATTGCACTTTTACTGTGCAGCGGCATCCTTATGGCATTACCCTTCCAAAGCCATATATCCGCAATTTTTAATATATTATTACTGTATATTAGAGATGGTGAGAAACAACTTGGTACAATGACAGGAGCTGGGAGAAGAGTTGGCCATGGCCTTTGTTAAAGAACCATCCCAGCATTCGTCTATAACGATTTCGAGAAACCATGGAAAACCGAAATCAAGATGGCCGGAGCCGAGAATCGAAGCCGGGTCCTCCTGAACGTTAGTCCAACGTGATACCGTTGCGCTCGGTAGAAATAGATAAGAAAGTACCACCTAACGTAATCAAATGCAACCTAACTATGGCAGTTTCCATTATACAGTTCCCTAGCGTTTATATTTGCTGATATCTGGAAAGTACTGTAGCTTGTGTGGTTAACTTAGCCAAGTAAATCTATTTTAAGTTTGTTATTAACTACATGTCATAGTTGCAGAAGTATGTAAACAACTGTGAGTAACTACTAGCAAAGTAAATGTTGCCAGTAACATGCAATTAATAAGCTGGTAACACGACTGTAATAACATTTTTACCAAATATAGAGATAAATATTTAATTTAATTCCATCATTAACGGAAACCTTCAACTGTTGAGGAATAATTTATTTTTGCTATTGAATAAATACGTTATTACTCACGTTAATTATTAATGTTAGAGAATTTTTTAAAATAATTTGACGTGTTGTGTGTGACAGCAGATACCACAAAATAAGATTTATTTGGCTAAGTTAGTTATAGACAATATAATGTATGCTCCAGTTTCTAGCGAATTTCTACTTTAGAGCGCTGTATAATGGAAACTTGTTAGTTTGGTTGCATTTGACAACCGTGAGATAAGGTTCCCTTAAGCCCTTACAAATAATCAATAAAAACACAGCCTTAAGGCCAAGATCCATATCATTTCTACATCTTTCACGATTATTTTTTGTTCCTAAACGAGAGTAGGTATCGAAAAAATGTTCCACACTTTTGTTAAAAATAGTTTGTACTGTTCAATCGAATTTTTATAGACAAAAATTATATGTATTCGATTTATTAGTTCGTTAATGGGAATTTCGTTAATTGCACAATTAGCTAAAACCATTGTGTATTTTGGCTTAGAAAAATTAGTTAGCATATTGTGCACTGTTTTTAATAAAACTGCAAATGGATTTTCAATATATTTTCTCGTATAGGATTTTAAAAATAATTATCGTAAAAGCAGTAAAGATAATGAATCGTGGCCTTAAGAATTAGAGGACGCTAACTTTTTATTTTTGATGCACGGAAACGGGGAAGGCGATAAGTCGAATATAACACGTCCGTCAAACATTTCATCGCCTCTAGAGCGTCCCAACCTTAGACTGCAGTACAGGGCTTACAGCACGCGCTGTTGCCAGATCGCTACCGCGTTACAAAGTTCGGCAGACGTACTATATTATTTTGAGTTTTAATTTACTATGTTTAGTGTTTTTTCCTAGTTGACATTACTATTTGTATAAAATCACGCTTCAAAATAGGCTATTAAATACATTTTATATTACTTTAAAATTATAAACAATTCACACACTCAACTGATACGCATTCACTAGATGAATAATAAAAGGCACTTTATAAAGATACACTTATCACGTGCACTTTAATCACTATAGTCTATAGTTGCTGCTTACAAAACAAAAGATTTCTTCCATTTAAAAAGAGCCTGTTTGAAGACAAAAATGTGGTTGGGACAATGTTGATTATTATGAAATCGATCATTCAAAACCAATGTCGTGTAGGAACTGGAAAATATGTCAGCTTTTTGTCACTTGTATAGTCTGCTAAGAATACATTTAAAGTGGGAGAGGGGGCGTTATAAAACAAAAATTAACTACTTTTATGATAATTATATTTTAAGCCTAGAAGAGAGCAGATATCAAGCAACCTGTTTAACTGTATTGTTTAGGCCTAAATTTGTTTCACTACGTATTAGGTAGTTTTTTTTCCCAAGGTATTATTGACAAAATTTTTGTCAATCTATTAACTAACGGAAACTCGACAAATTTTTTGTCATTAAAAAAATTAGGCAACGTTGTAGAACCTTGCAAACAAACTGTATTGTAGTTTTATTTTTGGGTTTGCTATAGTTTAGGATTAAAAAAATATATATTATGCAAGTATTAATGAGGGATCTTAGTCTTAAATTTGTTTATGGTACCTAAAACTGTTTGCCTTTCCTTTATGGTTTCAATTGTGCATGCTAGTTTGGAACATTGGTTTCTTCTAAAGATTCCTTAATGCATGAATAGTATGTGAACAATACTGGAATAAGATCAACACGAAATTTCTCTCCTTTTTTCGTAGTTTACCTATATGGTATATTTTATTGTTTTGCCTCCCATACAAATAAATGTTAAAAAGAAGTAACATACACAAACTTTTTGTTTCGAAATCAGTTACCATATACGACGAATCGCTTGACCGCGAGACACTGTAGTTTCACTACTGAACCAGCTTAGGACGCAGGACGAAGATAACTGCTGACTAAAGGAAACCTGTAATTTATTTATTAACCATTCTAGACAAAACCTCATTGTCAGTGAAGATAACGGAACTTTTTGTTCTATTCAGATAACATTTCGAGTGACACTCAGGTGTAGGCCGAGCGCGTGGCATTATACGCCACACATTTCACAGCTGAAAACAAGAGAACGGCTAAAGCTTTTAAATATAGATTTAGCTCATTACGAACAACTTCCTAGCATTCATCCCCCATCTAACTTCAATAACAAAAAAGTTTCTCACTGACAAACTTTTTTGATGTTTCAGTTTGTTAGAAAACGCACGTAACGTTAGAAAAAATTAATATACAACAAAAAAAAAAGTTTGGCCTTCACATTTCTTCGTTGGCGTTCCGATATATGAAATAACACACAGTAAAAATCTGGATACGATTTTTCTTTTGTTTCAAAAGTTATTATGTTGATATTTAAGTATGCATGAAAACAGTTAAGCTCAAAATCTTTGTTTATTTTTCTCAACGCTTAAGAATAATGTAAATGAAGAAACAAATATATCACCCGACGCGCGTTTTGATGATTTACAATATGTAAGAAATTTAATTTAAAAGTTACAATTTGAAAATTGTGGGATATTTGGCAACAACGCGCGCTGAAACAAGGACAGTGCTAACGGCAGTTACCGTGAAAGAGAGACCAAATGTCCATATAACTCTGTACTGCAATCTAAACGTGAGACACACAGGCGCGAAGAACTAAACTAGCTAGCAGTGTTTTCGTAGAAACTATTTTTCAATGGGACTTCAAGCGATGCCCTGTTATTTTATTTGTGGAAAGTATGTGGTAAAGTCCAATTCAGGTTTGTATGATTTGGTTTCCCGGTTGACAGTTTCTTAGGTACAGCAACATGAAAAAGTAATTTTTAGCACTTTTGAGGAGCTTGGAAATCATGTTTTTAATTAGCGGACGGAATTTCTTAAAATCTTAGGGACACAGTTTGAAGTGTGTATTCTTTTCGTAGATAAACACATTGGAAACACATGTAAT
This sequence comes from Medauroidea extradentata, assembly GCA_003012365.1. Classification (NCBI taxonomy): domain Eukaryota; kingdom Metazoa; phylum Arthropoda; class Insecta; order Phasmatodea; family Phasmatidae; genus Medauroidea; species Medauroidea extradentata. The sequence continues at coordinate 8,131 of PNEQ01008360.1, forward strand.
AGTTATACAAGGAAACATACTTTCCGTACCACGGTACAGCACGTCTCGCGCGCCAGGTCCACCAACTCTTAAATATGGCCGTACGTCCTACGAGCCGGGAAACCTGCACGACATTGAATGAAGTCACTTGCACATAGTGGCGAAATGGCAGTTAGTGCACGTGGCCTCGCTCTTCAGTTTTGCAGTGGTTTCGAAAATATTTATTTTTAACGAAAAATAATACATATATCAAGAATTCATTCCGGCAGTTTTAATACTTATATATCATCGTTTGTATCTGAATTTTTCTATTGCAATACACCAAACATATTTGTAGATTTTTGCCCCTGAAATACCACATATTTTGTTGTCAAAATAAGCCAAGATGAAGCAAAATATTTTTTTTGCTAGCAAAGTGTACATTATTTTAAAATACACTCTGGCAAAATTGTGCATCGTATAACTGTACACAGTTTCAAATTTTTTCAGAACATTTGGTTACAAAATATTCAAGTCATTTACAATTGTTTGAAATAAATGAAAGTTCAAACCCTTAACTAACGCCTTTTAAAGTTTTACATCAACAATAAGAATGCTGCAAATTGAAACATTTGAATAAAACATTCTTGTACTAAGCTACGCACGGTGCAACATTTTCTAATACACACACGTCGTCGATTTTACGTTGTAGAAAAAAAAAACACAATTTTCTGGTACTAAATAACCGAGCAGATTGGTTTCTTTAGCACACATTTTCAGAGACTGACGAACCAACGACAAGCAATTTTGTATCCGACGGGAAATTAGTATGGCGCGTAAAGTGTTTCGGATGTCGGCAATGATGAGAAGAGGGGGATGAGAGAGAGAGAGAGAGAGAGAGAGAGAGAGAGAGAGAGAGAGAGAGAGAGAGAGAGAGAGAGACAGACAGACAAGGGGTTGCTGTGTCCCGAAACTATAGAACGTCCACGCCACTCTGCCGTTCTCATTTCGCCCAGCTATCACGCACAGACACAGGCTTCATCAAAAACAGGCCTAGGCATTGTCTACTCTTGACGCATTCAAATAGGCCTAATTTCCCGATCGCGCAGAATCCTCTCAGTGAAAATTTAGTGCAAAAAGAATTTTTGGACATTGAACCACATACAAACTGGACATGTATACTCCATATCTCTTGTGTACACAGCATGTACACCGTAATAAAACCTGTCATTTACAACTAAATACAGCATTACTTTCACGAAGTTGTGGCATTCAGCATCTAATAAAAAACATATTACTAGTGCTTTTTACGCACGTTTTGCGTACTCTTCAATAAAGAGTGTGTGTGTACAGGCTAACGTTAAAATCACACCGTCAACTAGGTTATTTGGGACATTTCTTCCACATACTGTAACCGTAAGAGTAAGAATATATGCAAGTAACCATTGTCGGAAATGTCCCACTTTAAATAGTCAGCATTATTTCTTCATTCAGGACGGCAACCTACAAAATAAAAATGTCTGAAAAAATGCCCCCAAGTTATCATGCTGGCTCAAGTAACCTCAGTTGACGGTACAGGGTCAAATTAAGGCTCGGTTTAAGTCACCATAATGAATTTTATTATTTTCCGCTTTCTTGGAATTCTAAGAAGAAGAAAAATGTTAAATATTATACCTCAAATTCTATTTACATTTCGCTACAGTAGACCTCGTGATTTAGCTGTTAACATATAGTTACACCACAATGTGTGAAGCAAATTTTTTCATGTTCATAATTTGCCCGACTAATTGCGACCTAACTATACATTACTAGCTCAATCGCCATGTTTGTACTGTAGCACAAAGTAGATAGAATTTGCGGTATAGTCGCCGATTTAACAGTTTTCTTCTCAGAATTCCAAAAAAGCGAAAAATAATACAATTCAATATGGAGACTGAAACCGAGCCTTAATATTATGCTTCAAGTAAATACTGCACGGCACTAGACTGTGCAAAGTATGCCATACGAGCTAATTCCACAGCTACGCCGTATTTGTCGTATAGTGCGGCGGGCTTCATACCAGGTTTATCGGACGTGTGCTATATTCTGCCACAGGTTCAATCCACTTTCGTAATTGACCAATTGTATTACAGTAAAGGGATGCACTGTTAAAAACGTATCATTTATGGGACTATAGGCGGTTCGCAATGAAGTTAGCACTTTTAAAAACCATTTTAATTAGAATAGAAAAAATAATTTTCATGGTGACCTTAGATATCAAATTATGAGTACGCTTCTATCTATACACTTAGATTGTAACTTAGGTAAATTTGTTTATATAATAAAAAGTGGCAGTAAAATATAAATTATTTTTAATGAACAAAAATAACTTGTTTCCAAAGCGCTCAATTTATCCAGAACCAAATATAACCACTTCATCTTCAAAAGTTGCGGACATGTAAATGCTTTTAGCAACATTCAGCACACGAAGACGAGTACAAGAATTATTCTGGGCGGAGGAAGAAAGAACAGAGATGTGTGCATGCTGGAGAGAACACCCCTCATCCTGCCCCTCAGATCGAAGGAAGGGGCGTGGCGGGTCGATGTGACTGCGGAATGGTGACGTCACACGTGGGGGCGGCAGACGCCAGCAGGCGACCTATCTGGCACCCAGTACTACTATACTGCGTCATATCTAGTCCCATCTTGACGACCGCTCTCCTGAGTATGCAGTTGTTAGTAGATTGTTCGTTGTGGCCACTATAGCGGCCCACCATGCTGGAGGATTCAACAGTTGTGGTAAATAGCTGGACCAGCTCCAGGAAATGGACCGCGTGAGACACTCCCCAGCTATCAAACGAAGTCTCCTCTGACCAGTTGCCCTGCGCAGAATGCTCGTAAATAATCTAAGTATCCCAACTACCAGATAGTGCGATCTCTGCAAAAAAAAACTGTTCCTCGCTTAGTAGGGACACGCGAACTGTAACAATCCTCCGAGGACACAGGAAATCTGACACGATACTATTCGTACTTTCGATATCTAATACGTCTCTCCCAGTCTATAATTCAAGGTAGGGCATCACAAGCCTAGTTTGAATCACAGTTTTCTTTTTTATTGTTTGATAGTCTGCAAACACTTATTTAAAATATATAAGTATCGCGATCTAGTTAAATACATTACCTTGACATCAACCTGGCCAATAATAATGACGTACCAGTAATTAGTCAGATATTATTATATAATTGCACAGGTTTTAAATTTTTCGCCTTTCAAGACTCCTCAGGTAATGCGTATGTAAAAGCTGGTGGCTAACAGCGAAGGCATTTGTTCAAGCGTTACAATATCCCTTTAGTTATTTCAGTGAAAATATTCTTCCGAATTATTAATGATAAACACAACATGCGAGGTGAGACCCTGCCTTAAGGGGCCCGCCTCCCTGGAGCTGTTCTGCGCGAGGCAGCAAGGAAGAACCACTAGAGTGGGCGCGCCTAGTGTCATATTGCCCCTATGTGCAAGGCGCCTAACTGGCGCGCGCAGTGTCTCTTGTATCGCTGGAACCATGGCACTTTAAGCCCTCACACCATCATGTTATTGCTGGAAAGTATGTAACAAGGTTCACTGCAGGGTCTTCGCTCTTTAGTTTTGCAGTATTTTCTAAATATTATATATTTTTTAAATGCAAATACATATATCAAAAATTAATTCTGACAATTTTTTTAACACTTGTACATCATTGTTTGTATCTGAATTTTTCTGTTGCAATACACCAAACGGATTTTTAGATTTTTGCCCCTGAAGTATCACATATTTTGTGGTCTAAATAAGCCAAAATGAAGCAAAAAAAATTTTTGCTAGCAAACGGTACATTATTTTAAAAATCGCTCTAGCAAAATTGTGTATCATGACAGTAAACAGTGTCAATTTTTTTTTATCATTTGGTTAAAAAATATTGGAGTTATTTGCAATTGTTTGAAATAAATGAAAGACCATGGCTTAACTCTCCTAGTACCAACTAGGGACCCTATAGATCTTTTGTTTTTTTTTAAGTTATTTCGTAACAATTAGAGTGGTATACTTTGTGATAAAGTTGTGCGGAAAAGCAGTTTTTAGCCATGTTGGAGTGCTCGGAAATAGCATTTCCAATTCACATAACGTTTTCAAAGTACTTTAAAATCCTCCTCTGGGCACCGATTAAGTATCACCACCTGTTATTTGCACCGACGAAGCGTAACTCTAGTGCAGAGCAAGTTAAACGGTTCTTCTATGGCATTACGCGAGTATATAATTCCAATGCAGCGCAACCAGACGCAATGCAGGTGAAAATTTTCCGTTGCACCCTTAAAAAGCGATACTTAATCAGCCTCCTGGAATGTTTTCTTTTCGTAGGCAGAGATGTCAAGAAAATTTATAACAGTCGTCCAAATAAACATATTTCTAACCCTCTGCAGCGCAGTTCAACAACCAGGCAGGCGGGCCTCTTAAGAGTGCGTGGTAGATAAATAAACGCTGAAAACATCAACTGATTTCTACGCTTTTTTCGAAGCCAATATGAATAAACTACTCAATGACAATCCTCGATAACGGTATTTGCCAACTGTAAGAGTAAATATTTATCCAAAATTACTAATTCGTTACACGTGATATCTTGCGCCGGAGTTAAATGCACGAGGTTCCGGCGTCAGAGATTGTGCCTCAGAAGTTCGTAACACCGGAAACAATTTTGTTTAAAAGGTTGCCTAAAACTATTGTCTAGGATTGCTATTGTTTACTTTTCGCAAATTCGCTTCAAGAAACCTACAGGTATAGATTAATGCTTTTCGCGTTGAATTATGTAACACATCCTCTTAAGGCGCCCGCCTAGTGGCCGTATATTTGTGTGAGTGAAGCACGGCGCTAAGGGCGATTTTGTCCGGCTTATCTGGCGCGGTATCACCTCTACAGTAAGACACAAACGGCGTGCAGTGGTATTGTAGATCACTCGCCTGACTGGCACTTTCAGTGGTGACTCCATCTTTTTATTGGTGGAATGTTTTAAATAAAGTCCAATACACATCTCTATTGTAGTTTCACGCGAATCCCTTCAATAGTTGTTTATGTATAATAGATTGGAAAAGCCGTTTTTAGCCATTTTGAGGAGGTCCGAAACGGTTTTTTTAAGTAACGTGATGTTTTGAAACTACTATTCCGATGTCGTTTGAAGTGTTTGTTCTTTTCGTAAATCCACACATTTGAAGCACGTTTAGTAGTCTCTTAGATAAAAGCGTTCTGTTAGCACGCTGCAACGCTGGTTACAAGGCAGGCAGGCGGGCGCCTTAAGCACGATAGTTAGAAACCCGACAATTTCGCGAATTCAACAGAGAAGTTGGATTTGTAACTCGCGTACATGCGAGTTATTTTTCGATAGGATCATTGACAGCGAACCTGCGTGGACTCATGTGCTACATTGTGAAATGTGCAAATGGTCAACCAGTGGAGCAGCAGCCAATGAACAAGAGCTGAAGGCAGAGTGAGCACAGGAATGTGGACTACGGCTAGCAGGTCGCTGAAATCGCTAATATTCTCAGGTCTCTACCGACACTACACAATGAAACAACATTACCAAGAAAAACGCTAAACAAGCAGTCTTATTTGCAATACTATACTTTACTAGGTTCTTTAATATAAAAGCGTGTTCAAAAATCAACAAAAATACATTATTTAAAATATCTAAATAGATTTATTCATCATGAGATAGCGAATAATTTCATTAATGCTCAGTATATGAATACCCGTAAGTGTCATTTACTACTATTCACTGATATATTAAACTGCGATAAACATTTAAATTGTAATTAAAAAATAGGCTACAAATCCTATTTTTGCAGGCTTCAAAACCAGTCAGGGGTTTGACTGCGGCTGCTGCACTACAGTCAAATAGGAGACTGCATCGCATTGACCTAACTGCATTTATTAATTTTCGCACTTAGCATTTACATACCGAGTATTGTGTGCTGGGGGCCAGAGCGTTTATGGTAACCAAAAGTTATTAGTTTTTTTTAATTTTTTAAAGTTAAACGTTTACATTAGTTATCAATTTACAATCATATGAGGTGTTAAAGATAAAGTGAGCACTTAAAACAAAGGGACTCGTGTAAAGAATTATCAAAAATTATATGCACTGAAACTTCGGTCAGTTGTGTGCGCGCCGCGGGGGTTTATGCAAATAAAAAGGGAGCAAAACGAAGTAAGATGGGGCAGGGTACCCAAAATATTTAGAGGACATTGCAACACATACTGGGATAGCTAGTGCAATATATAGGCTATTTGACTGTGCTCCAAGGCGTTACTTTTGAGTAAAGGTTAAGGGTGATCGAATGTCTTGTTACCCCCGCCTGATGAACGCAATGTACACATGTAGATATTCTGTCCACGTCCATATGAAATATACACGTTTTTGTAATGAAATGAAATGATGCAAAATAAATATCACAAATATAATCACAGACATTCACTTCTGAAGATTCACGTGAACTCCGCCATTTTCGTGACACAGGATGTTCGGACCATTCCGTATAATATATTAATTACATACACTGTTGTGATTATATTTTCTAAATGCGGGAAGATATAATTGACTGAAAGGATCAATAGCTTTAAAACTGCTCACTTTACCTTAAATTGCCTGCACCAATTCTGTCGTTTCTTTTGAATTACGTATATGGATAAGTGACCAAGCATGTGAATGTACGACAGACTGACACAAAACAAGATACATATATCCTAAGCAAGATATTTAAAATCCAGCATACATGACCTTAACGAACAAAATTATTTGATTTTCTGAAATACAGAATGATTCTAAATGAATGGTCGTCACTTCGGGAGGCGATAGCTTTGAAAAAAGAAAGTAGAAAATATACGAGACAATTACTACATAAAACAGTTATTACGGGAGTAATGAGTACTTTAAAATATAGTTTAAAACTAGAATTTTTAAAAATAATAAAGAATAGTAACAGAGTAAGCTAATTTGTCATTCTGTGAAGAGTATTTAAAATTATTGCAATTTTCGATCTGTGAAGAAACCAACATGAAAATATGTCCTCTTGTTCAAAATACTACATAAAATGCACTTTTTACAATTAAAATAACACAAATGTTCGTAATACCTGGTATGTAGGCAAATATTATTCCAAAACGGAATTGCACACAAAACGCATATGCATGCATTGTGCACTCAGAAAAATACGTCAATGTATGCAGTTCTTTAAAGCATGACTGGATTCAGTTTCTTGGACGTACTCCATTGCAAATTGAATGACTGTCAAAGAAAACTAAACTAATAAAAGGAAACTATAATATAAGCAGAGTATACTTTAGTCAGCAAGATACATACGTTTGTCTTTTCTGTATATGTCTGTTATCGGTTGCGTTTTGTCTCGTCTATTTGTTGTGTCTTTTTGTTATTTTTCTGTTTGTGTCTGATATCTACTGTGTTTTTTGTTTCGTCTCATCGTTGTGTCGCATGCTACTTGGTTTATTTTATTTGTTATTATTTTCATTTATCATCTGTTTGTTCCTTGTTTTTATTTGACCCGATTCCATTTTGGAATTTCTTGTAGTGTATTATGGTTTTCTTTTTATTTGTTTAGTTTTCTTTGACAGTCATTTAATTTGCAATGGAGTACGTCCAAGAAACTGAATCCAGTCATGCACTCCCATTGCACAGTTCTTTCAAAGATCATATCTTTAAAGCATGTCGCAAACTCCAGCTAAATAAGCCTGAAGACAACTTACTTCAATGCAGCTGCACACACATCTGCGCCCAGAACACATGTTCGGTAAAAAGGGACCACAAATCCTGTGTCTATGGTACTTTATTAACAACTAGATACAAGATATACTGCTTACATTCCTCACACTATTGCAGCCACCGACTAATCTGTTTTCATTATTGTGAAGAAACATACATACAGTCCAAAATTACACTGCTTAACCCATTAACACACATTCTAATCCGATACTTCTGCGTGTGTGACAAAATTAAAATAACTTTCATCGTACAACGTACGATGCAGCAAATATCGCCTTCAGTCGCGAAGCTCGCTTATGTTCTCAGTGAAACTCAAAGGCGTTAACCGCAGGTAGACAGCGACTTCACGAGCAAGTTTACGAATGTAGGTTAAACTGGACTATGGGAACCTACACGGTATGATAAATTATTTACTTATACAAAATACGTCGATATTAATACATTTAGAACAGGCAATTAACAAGACAACCACACAAATAGAAATACAGCCACTGTTACAGTGGAATTATATGCAATGAAGGGATGATTTTTTTTTTCAAAATTGCTTTCAACTGTGTTCACTCCATCCCAAACCACCTATAGGAAGTACTATACGCCACACGTTCCTATGCGCGAGTCAGTTAAACATACCGTCGCAGCGTAAAAATACGTTTGAAAATCAGGAAAACATTACCAGGAATGTCTTGCACAGAGCCTTTAGAATGCCTCAATGCGACATTACTTACGCAACACTTACGTAACGGTCGCTTTTGTTCCGTGACGTAATGGGCATTCAGGAACTTCTCCAAAACATCCAAGGAAATCGTTTAAGTAGACTGATGAGAAAAACTGTTTTCGTCCGTATAGACACACTCCAAACTGTGTCCCTGTGTTTTTTAAAATGTCGTCCGCTAATCAAAAACATGATTACCAAGCTCCTTAATAGTGCTAAAAAGGAACTTCCACGTTTCTGTAACTGATAAAATACTAACCGTAACCGGAAAACAAAATCATAGAAACCTAGACAGTACTTTATCACATACTTTCCATAAATAAAATAACAGGGTCATAGTTTGAAGTCCAGTTGAAAAGCAATTTCTACGAAAACAGTGCACTCGCGCCTATAGAGGCGATGAGGTGTTTGACAGACGTGTTAAATTCAACTTATCGCATTCCCCGTTTCCATGGGGGAAAAAAAACTAAGGTCCACTTATACTCTTAACGGGAACGGTACGCGGCCATATTTAATGGGCATTCTACAACCATTCCTGAAGGTGTATCAACATTTTTGACATTTCGTGCTCTAAATGTTCGTCTACTACACCTTTATACATTGATCGATAGTAAATTACTTCCATATTATATGACATTTGTTGGAAGGTAAGAAATAATTTTTCTGGTCTCCCAATAAATGGCAGATTTATCTAACAACGTATAAGTGAAGTAGAGTAACATTTAGACCATGAAATGTCAAAAATATCTATACGCTTTTTGGAAACCTTATAGCGAGAAAACTAGTAATTACAGACTATCCTGCAGCATTCCCCTTAAGAAATTGTAGTCACAAAAATAACTATTTACCACAAAATAATTCGGCACGAAACATTTACTACAAAATTTTTTCTTTCAGTGTAAGAAGGGCACAGAAAATTACAAAACAGTAACAAACGTCTTCAGCCATAAATATTTTTGAGCGTAGTAGTTCTAATGTGATTCGTAATGACTTGAGAGTCCCAACAAAGGACGCTTATAAATGTGGGTTTTAACTAAGTTATCAAATAGAATCCAGTTTCTGAGTGGAACAAGTTTACTATGTCCCAAGACACTGAACTCGTATGCAGTAAGTCTGCAAGACTAACGTGGAACAAAAACTGGGCATGAAATCGTAACATACTTTACTTCGCGTTAAATGTTTTTCAGACAAACAAAGTGTCTTATGTAACTATTTCATAAATAAACTACCGATCAGCAGTACATAGTTGTTGCCGATTTAAACATCACACATGATGGGCGTTTTATTTGGTTAATTACATATAAGGGCGTGAAACTGGATTTACTAAGATATTCTCTGTGACTGAAACTGGCACTAAAGTATGTAACAATTCTTATCGGCGAAATATGCCGAAGTTAAGACTGCAAATAACACTATTATTTGGTATTAGTATAAGAAGAGCTGGTGGCCGATATATGTGTGTTGTTTCGAAATGGGTAAAACTGGAGTGGCTAAGGAAGATGCAACGAATAAAAATTTGTGGGAAGTCTTCTCTGCAAAAGTATGTTGTAGGAACCATAAAATAATTTTGTCGTGACCAAAATGTTTGTGGTGACCACAAAATAAACTCTGCAGGGTGAATACCAAACACTCAAAACATCATCTAACAAAACACAATCAATACAACTAGTTAACATTTGAAAAGTCCTACAGTAAACGACATAAAAACTAAAACTTTGAGTGGGAACAAAGTCACTCCTCAAGGTCAAAATTACAGTCTGTCTCGCGTAAGAATTCTAGGTTTAGACAGTTCGCAAAGCTGTCCTGTCAACAATTCCTGTGACCAAATAATTATAATTATTTATGTACTACGCAGATAAGTATTGCTTGTGCAGAAATCAGCTCTTGTAGATGGAAACACTGATGTTCCCTTGGAGACCCGTATACAAGCCTGCCAACAACTATCAAAACTCGTATGTGAGAAGCAGATTTTATGGCCAATTGCTTTTTGAAGTGCGGTCAGAAAATGTGCACCGACGGTGGCACTGCAAGAAGTTCCCTTCATTCCACATCTAGTCCACTATTGCAGCTGTGAATGAAACTGTCCCATCATCAAGCTGCACTGAAAGTCACTGTACGATGCTGGAGAAGACTGCGCTGTCGCGCAAAAACCAACACCGGAAATCAACCACTTCCATTGCTTACATCCGGTGGAGATACACGAGCGCTAATTGTTCGTTTAGGACGCCCTGCACAGATGGTCGACTCATGTGAATTTAGCAGGAACACTGCACGCACTCCTCACCGAAGGTGCTTCGGTCAACGTGTTTCTAAATTTAACCGGATTTATTTATATAACTAGAAGATGCCTAATGCGACTGGAATCGAGTAAAATATGGCGAATATAGGTAATTGTTTTTTATACCTTTCCTAAATTAAGAAAAAAAAATTCCAAGACCAGCTATTTACGGACAAAGGTATACCTGCAAACACTAGTTTGACACAATTTTAGAAAAACCGTACATATTTTAACTACGTCCTCTTGAGCCAAAAACCTTTATATCCACTGAAACCGAAATAATCTAGGCAAAATGGACACCTCCAAGGCGATAGGGATCAACACCATTTTAAGTAAATAATGCTAGGAATCATTGTCCCTGACACAATGATTCCGACAAAAATCGCGATCTGAAACGTTTTACTGTAGCTGTCCGATTCAGGAATTCTAGTAAATATTGCTAAGCTTAAACAATTTTTGCCTATGACAGAGCCATCATCAGAGTTATTTTACATAGGACTTATTACCAGAAATGAGCTAACCGACTACTTCAGCATATTAAAAACAAAACGGATAACCATTTGAAAAAACTGTAGTAGGTCCTATGACCCAACGTACAAGTGACAACAGCGAAAGTAGGCTACTTCTAGGAGTTACAAATTCTTACCACAAGAGTTCAACCCAAGTGCATGCTGCCGTCTACTTGGCCGAGCAAAGTTGTCTAGTGAAAATATTGAACCCGCATTCGGGACGACCCGGGGTTCAATTTCCACTCCAGCAATCTCTTCCGTTTCCCGTGTATTTTCACCCCACGAGTGCGACCACGCACTTCGGCCACAATGTGCTGCGTGCTTTGCAGTCAGCAGCGGGATAAGGTGGATTAGTACCCACCATCTTAGAATTCTTCATTTTCCGCTGTAAGTTCCATACAAGAAGATTTGTCTGAATTTTTGGCCAGACATGATAAACTTTTACCTTCGTAAGTGTTATCAAATGTTTACATCTTCACTACGTTTCTTGATTTTTTACTCATAACCTTCCGGAGGATTCATGTCATTTTCTTATTGAAGTGGTAAAAAATGCAGACCAAGAAATAGTACTCTAGCAATGCCAATAGTATACAACGTACGGAGCTATGTCCACTGCCGTGACGATGATCAAAACACAACAGAAAATTTGTGGGCGAATTTAAGGCAATAGTTTCATTATTCCACAATTGCGGGTATTGATCCTCCTTAAGGCGGCCGCCTGGCTTGCGCTCGAACTGCGTGCAGCGTGTTCGGAGTTACGTTTCTTCTCAGAGACCAGTAAACTTACGTCCACAATGCTTACCTACGAAAATAAAACACATTTCGGACTTCTTGTGAATGTGACTTTCAAGACACCACGCAAATTGGAAGCATTATTTTTAAGTCCTCAAACTTGGCTAAAATCTGCTTTTTCACGCGGATGTTTCTCCAGATATATGTAACAGATTTGTTCGAAATTGAGGTCTACAAGTACATCGGAATTTGCTACAGTGAAGCGTTCGATAAAATGACAGGGTCACTGCTTAAAGTCCCATAGTAAAAACGTTACGGCGGGATCACTGCACGCTCGTTCACGACTTTGTTCGGCCGTAGAGGCGATATCACAATATATGTGCCGGCCGACGTCGCTCGTAGCGCCTCATCGATTTTCGCTTCACACACACACAAACACACCTGTCACCAGGCGGCAGCCTTAAGTTTCGCATGTAACCTACGCCGTCGTATGCAGTCGAGTGCGTGCAGGAGTAACTGCAGTTATATAAATGTATGAATCCCACACAGAGGCAAATAATGCGCCGTAATGACATGCAGTTAACTCCCACAGCGATTGGTGGGAGAGCAACAGCAGGCATTGTCTTCTGCGGGGTTCGCCCTAATCTCAATCTGCTTGCTACAGTCGGCTGAACATCTCGCGTTGCCAAGCCTACTCCAGACTTCTTCGTAGGCACTTTCACCCGGCACGGAACACGTTACTCGAAAGTGAAAATCGCATGTTTCCTCCCACACCGTTAATTTCATGCATCGAGCGTAACGCAATGCGATGTGCCAACTGCATACATTTCTATACTAAAACAGACACACCACACAATTGCGTAACATGCTTATCCGAACGCTCTAAAACCGCCGAATATTAAGATGCTCAAAAGCGATGGAGCTGTAAGGACAACCATGAAGTGAGTATGAAATCACGCATCGCCACAACAAGCCCAACACTAACAAGCGTGCAAGATTCCCGCCGATCCCATTTTACTATCGGTAGAGAAGAGATGATGGTTTATCGCGGGAAAACTTGGCTGTTTGCTGGGTCTCAACGTACGTTTAACTTACTAGAATATTATTGGCTTTCGCTTGTACTTGGAGCTGAGCTGTTACCCCATTTGACTGAGTCCATAAGAATCCAGCTATTATAATATTTGATGCCTGTTATTGGTCTGCAGAGAGCTACGTTGCGTCAGACATATATCACCCAATCATACTTACTGCAAGAAACTACAGTGTTTTCAAGACTACGTTGGCACAAAACATTTTCACGATATACCATCATCTCTAACTATAGGACATTAAGCGGTGACCATATTCCAAGTTTAAGTTACCTGAATATGTCTACAACCCTTATGGTTGTTCCTTTTGATGCGTATGCATTTACAAATGTGTTAATTAGGAGTATTGATGCTACACAAATTTGCATTTTAACAAATAACTAATGTGTATGTCAAAAGCAATTTTCAATGTTGCAATTGGATATCTCCATTGTAGCATTAAGCACACTATATAATGTTATTGGTGGGAAGTCTGCAGCAAAGTTCAGAGCATGTCTCAATCTGAGTTTCACATACATAGTCAGTACATCGTGACGTAAGGCAGTCTGAAAGAAGTCGTTTTTACCTATGTTGGAAGGCTTAATGGTGTCTTAATTATATGCAGACCTTGTCCGAACAATTTCTTTTCGTACGTTGGCACAATAGGCGCATTTCGAATAGCTTTGTCTTAAAAATAAACCAGTAATTATCAATGCGTAAAATATAAGCGCGGGGAAAGTCACGACGAGAGTGCATGGATCCAAACTAATTACCTCGAATTTTTTTTATATTCAAAATAATTTCATGTAAACGTAGTTATTCAAAAGTTATTTGATAAATAAGTTCAGTGTTATTTATCAAGTGCAATGAGCATTTAAATGTACCTTTATGTATTATTGAAAGTACAACTACAAAGCCATGTCGTGTAACATACACTTAGTATTTTATTACACGAACAGCCATCGTAGTTTTACAAGGAATTTCAAAAGACTTTCCTTGTAAAAGTACAATTTTTTACAGTGTAGAAGTTACAAATTCGTACCATAAGAGTTCAACGCAAGTTCATGCTACCATCTACTTACCATACTTATTTGAATCAACTGGTCGATTCTTTTTCAATTTGTAGTTTAGCACTAGTTCTTAACTTATATTAATCTTCTTCACAAATATTGTTTAAGCTAAGCGCAAATTATCACAATATGCCAATTCGAATACCGGCTGTTAACTTGACAGAAGCAGTGCACAATGAAGTAAATCAATTTTAAACTTTAATAAATTTATTTTTATCTGATTAGTCTTTTTCCGATAACATTTAAAAGATAAACTAAAACGTTAACGTGGCTGCCTGGGTAGATGCCTACTGTACATTTTAAAATATTCTGTGCCCCGAGATGATCATATCTAACAGGACTGCTAAAACTACTATTTTCGCCACTTTCGGTAACCATAAAGTAAGCTTTAAAAGATTCGTGGGTGGATATACACACGTGAAATAGTATTAATTTATTTTTATTCCTTCACAAACATCGCTCTAGTACATAAGCGCCATGTAAGTTGGCGGGTAACGAGCTGTAATGTGTTGCATATAATATTACTGTACTACCGTTTTAAATTAAAAAGGCTAATTTACATATGTAGATTTCATTCCGGTATGTATAGACTACTAGTGTTTTTGCAGCGGCCTGCTGCTTGAATTCTTTGAATGTGCCCTTCACTCAGTAGCTGCCACTCGCCATCTAAGCTAGCGCGCAGTATACGTTGGGCAGTTTTTCGTCATATCTCATCAAATGCCATCTGCTGAAGCTGCGCACACCAGGTAAAGTAACGGCAGTAAAATAAACCCTGGCTATAACTGCACAAACCCTTACAGCAGGGAAGAGCGAAGAGCCATCAACAAAGAAGCGAACTGCAGCACAGTAAGAATGCGTCAAGTGGTGTGTCGGCCGATATCAACATGATGTTACGACGAGGAGGAGTGTTTGCAACTGGGAGCCCGCTGGCGCGCCGCCAGACCCATGAGGCCGCCCAAGAACCCGGGACAACCACAACACCCAGGAATCCGCCAGTCTGCGGCATTCCCCACACACTTATAACACCCTTCAACATAACCTCTTACGACCGTCATTACGCAACACGCACCTAGCACTTCGACCTCTGCACATTTCACGCTATTGTTAGACACACTGGAAAATCGCGAAAATGTTTAAGATCGTCTCCAATAAACTGTAGTATATTAACCGTGACACGTGTGAACAGTTTTGGCACAAATAACACACACTGTGTGTTTAAACTGTACCATTTAACAGGGTTTGTTGAAGAGAGAAACAATGGTTCAAATAAACCATAGCCAATGTCGATACGAAACATTCAGTGTTATATACAGCATGTTGGAGCCTAGCAAATAGTCAACAATTTCCCCGATCTTCCAGTGTCTCTATCTATTGTTTATCTGAAAGTGATTTAAGAAAGCCCCAGCAAACCGTAGTCAAAAGCAACCAAGGGATGACTGGTTCCGTACCACACTGCGGTGTAATTAACTTACCTAAGAAAATCTTACTTATCCCTAACACCACCACGACATATTAAAGAAGTTTCGGGAATATTTAATAACTGGTGAGTAATCACTGGCATATTTTATGTCTCCACTAATACGTCAGTAGCACGATGACAATATTTTTACATACCTCGAAACAAGTATTTACATTGGTCTCATCAGTAAGTGAAACCTTGACCTGTTGAACATGCTGTTTAGACTAATTGAATAAACTAAGACACTAATACCACAACTTCGTAAATACATCTTAAACTTATATATATATATATATATATATATATATATATATATATATATATATATATATATATATATTCGGTGTGTGATAATAGATAGTATTGATAAAGAAAACGGGAACTGTGATAACAGGCTGAATGTACATTTTGTCAAATAAAGAGTAAATTCCAGAGGCACGGCCGCCAATTACCGTAACTAACCTTCCATAAATAAACGTAAACCTTAATTGGCACATTTCTCGAAGTCAATTGGCGAAAATAAATATATAAGAAATACTAGGTTCGCTTTTTGTCAACTTTCCGAGGAAATAATTTTCTCTAGCGACACACACTCGATTACGGCGCAAGCGATCACCCTAAACGAATACTTCACTCTGCAAAATATTTAATCAAAGTTGGCAAGAAATGTTGCGCATACAATGACGTTTTTCAATAAATGTCTCGAGACTTCAAATTACGTTTAAGGCGTTATGTACTCTGCAGCCGCCGAAACTAGACGCCGAAAACGGGGAAATTCGAGATAAGTTTCAATGGCCATGAACTGTGCCATATTCTTTACTGATGTACTAAATGTTAGTGTGTCAATTTATGAATAACTCTTCAGCCTCGAAATGCCTTAAGTTAGTCTTATCAAAGGACTGACAGCTTCATAAATACATTTGATAACGGAGGAGTGCATACAATGGCGCTAACACTCTGGACATGCACGTTTATCAGTTTTATTGAACGGCCATATTAGGAAATTAAAATAACAAAACTTGCGAAGTAACTTGAAAAGTATTATCGTGTAGGCGATTAAAACTCAAATTTCAAACGCAATAATTATTTATGTTCCATTGTACTGGGCGAGAGGCTGTCATGGGCAGAAATAGCAACGGGGAAATCATTAACAGGATAGCAACATAATTAAAATTATATTTTGCTGGATTGTTTACAGTATTTCTGATCTCCACAACGCTATTCAGTTACGCGTAGCCGATTACCAAATGCATGAAATCTCACGTCACGAGGTGAACATTTCGGCGCGAACGCTGACGACCAGCCTGTTTAACAGTTCAACCAAAAAATATACGTATTAAAACAATATCTTTAGCAAACAGTAACAAAAATTAAACAACAGCATTTTCATCTATGCGGGTTGAAATAAAGTTTAAACGTACACACTAATATTTGGGTATTAGGCCTACTTATGGTTTCGAGGAATCTAATTTTACGTAAATGAAAATCTAAAGTTATTGCTTAAACATTTTCAGAGATAGTTTCGAATTTGCGCTTTCAATGACGTGTTTATACCAAAAATACAAATTTAAATAAAATCTTACAAACTGATACTTAATACGTTCATATTAAGACTTGCGTTGCAATTATAACTTCCAAATTCTAATTTACCTTTCATATCGAATTTCAGATTTTTTTTATTACTATTAAACGTTTTCGTAACTTCGCAGATGCCTAATTTGACGGTGATATGCATCATCAATAGACAATGCGCCAATTTTAAGGCGTCTGTAAAATACGCCTTTAGACTTTTCTGATGTGAAACAGCCTTACAAAAAGTATATTAGTCATATGAATCCAATGTTCACAACCACAGGATGTAGAAGTAAGGCATATTTTATAACACCGTTTAAAAGC
Organism: Medauroidea extradentata; assembly: GCA_003012365.1. Lineage (NCBI taxonomy): Eukaryota > Metazoa > Arthropoda > Insecta > Phasmatodea > Phasmatidae > Medauroidea > Medauroidea extradentata. Next base: position 25,584 of record PNEQ01008360.1, read on the forward strand.
AGAACAATATTTTTAATGGAACTAGAAATTGGGGTGCGTAGTCTATTGATTTATAATAACAGGGGCCTATTCAGAACCAACATTACCAGACGTAACGTAAACTGTATTTTAACTCATTCCATTTCATAGCGCCGTACATGCACACGGTTAAGGTTACCTTACAAAAATAAAACAAAATAAAGATTAGCGTCCGATTTTTCCGAGGTGAATTTAAATTCATGTTATCGTGGTATTATATAGTTCGGAAATGCTGTCTTCACTCCGGATATATTGATGCTGTGTACACTCACTGAAGGCTTCGGCGAGTGTCACGTCTAATGAAAAATGAGAGGACGTGTAGAGAAACTCTTAGTAGTAAACGTACAAAACTTTTTAATGGCAAATCTTTTTAAAACTTTGAAATTGGAAAAAAAAACTTCCGAAGCCGAAATTGCTGTATAATGATGAAAAAAGAGTCAATTTATTTTGTGGGAATAAGAGTCTCCTGTAACTTTGAAACTTCTACATGAGAATAATACCGTCAGAAAGTTAACGTATATTGGCTGGCTAGAAATAAAACACGCTGGTTCAAAAGACGTCACAATAAAACTACAATGAAAAGAACGCACTAGTCAATATCAGCGAAAAATAAGACGGTAGCGAAATTCTTTCCCCTTGCAGCAATATAAAAATGGTTTTTTCTAAGAATTACAAGGAAAATCACAAACTTTTATGAAAGTATAGACTTTTTTGTAAAATTATTTGTTGTACAGTAACATGGCTTTTCTTCCAGGGTTCAGCCAACAATAATCACGGGTTTGTCGGAAATATATAGTTAAATACAAATCACAGCCTCTGATATGCATTTTGCCAGAATAAAGTGAATATTCATTCTTATTAGACGCTACAATATAGGACAGTTTTAAACTGTACATTGAATATGTAACAATAAAAAAGCGCAATCACTATGAAGTGGTGATAGTCTAGGGCTAAGATGCGCCGCCATAGAACAGACTAATCCTGGTGCATCCACATCGTCTCAATATAATTACACGTAAAATGTATATGCTTCGCAATTATTGAATACATAATCAGAGTGAAACCAACATTACAAATTTCATTTTTCCCATATTGAGAGTAAAAATACGAGGCTTATAATTAGTAATTTTTACAAGAACAGACTAACAGACTTTACACTGAATTTCTTTGGCAACAAGATATCCAAGGAATTTCCTAGTAAAAGTAGAAAAAAATTATATTGCAGGCCATCTATAGATGTATCTATGGCCATTATTTTCTTTCATTTACATGCGCTGGCGTGAGTTTCAAATAGGCTGTATCGTTCACTACAAATGTCAAATTGTATTGTTCCTGTGATGTACATAGTGAATATATAGGTACTCAGTTTTGTGAAATTTCTAAACAATGACACATTTCTGAGGACACTACTTTTATGTGTTGTAAACACATGTTTGTTACAATTTGAGCTGACATCTCGTATTCTAAAATGAACGTGAGGTATCAGGTACCGTAAGAACAGACTATTCTGTTTTGCAGCATGCACGACTTCACATTATTGTTAACAGCTGCCTACGTGCACAAAGAACTTCCGAAATTTACTAAGTTACACGAAACAGTACAATAATAGAACTGCGGAATCGGCAACTTCCAGTTAATAGCAAGGGAGTAATTAATCGAAACACAACCCACGCAACACCATTCGCACAATTTTCGTTTAGCAACAAAAAAAAAAACTACTTTTCCAAGGAAATTTAAAACGACGCACAAAAAAGAAAAATTGTATGACGTCTGGCACCCAATATATTCTGAACATGAAGTCAACGGCCCTACACCACACACACGCTGCTTACACAAGCCACACCAAACTCTTGCCATAATGAACTCCAGCTGCAACAAGCAAAAAAAAAAAAAAAAAAAAAAGAACTGCCTAACATAAAAGCGGAACGCAAGCCATCAATCTTTCTAGACACTTAGATGCTGCAATAATGTATAGTGACTTCTTTCCCCTAGTTTTCTGTTACGGAGCTGAAATGAGTCCTCCACGAATCACTCAGAAGCAGAATTATTTTAGGTACATTTCCCATGACTCGTGCTTTTTGGCTAAATGCCCAATTTCAATGTTTGGCAAATGTGAACGCTAATGTGCTACGCTCGTACGGCAAGCCGATCGAACTGGTGATAACTCACCAAAATTCTAAATATAAACAGTACGGAAATGCCTCATCACCTGATATACGCGACAATCGCAAGGTATAGTAAACTCTCACTCTTTCTGCGACTAAAACGAGATATGTTATTTTGGAACAATTCTTGCAATGGGGGCAAATTACATACTAAAGAAATATTTTGGACACACTCCATTGTAGCAAAGTTGTCTCACAGAAAGCCATATAATGCACACGAACAGATTAAGTTAACAAACAAAAGGACTGTTTGCAAAAACATATGCAATTATACAAGAAATTCAGTCAGTGAGTTACAAACAAATGAAAGACGAGCACCCAGGCACCAAAACAAACCAAGTAAAAAACAGTAACTCAGACAATTCCAAAAAAGGTATTCCGTCAGTAAGTTCGAATCAGACAAAAAAGAATTACAACAACAAACAGACAAAACAAACGACAAAAATATTTGATGTAGACGACACAGCAGGTACACAGACACCTTGAGGAAAGCGAACGAATACAAATAACACAGTAACTGTGGACTGTAAAACAACGAAAACACAGGAACACCAATTGTCGCCTAGCGACAAACCTATGTTTGCCAGCCGCAAGCGAAGTCCTTTTGTTAGTTTACTTGTTTGTTTGTGTGTATTTTCTGGTTTCCTGCGAGACACCATTTGCTGCAATTGTGTATGTCAAAAATAATTATTTTATTTAGTACGTAAAACGAGCGTTTAACACAGAATACAGGGGCAGCGCGAATATATATTGCACGCTTCTGTCTTCCAAGTGCGCATGCAGGTTTCTATAAAACCATTCAGGCTATGAAACTACTTAATGATTCAACCACATATTGGATTAATCTATCGGATCGAACACATCAAAGAGTATGAAAGACGTAATCTTAGTTCTTTCGCTCCGACTTCCCAGGCGAGTTCGTCACTTCCGGCACCTAACAGACATGTCAGCTAAACCAAAATGAATATTTGCACCGAAATCAATATCCTGAAAAAAATAGTCATAAACAGAAAAGAAAAACACTCCGTTCGCCAGTTATGTGAACGATTTAAATAATGCACTACTGTAATGAATATCAGAACACAGAATTAACATTTTTTGGTCACGCGCCTAGTCAGAGGATGGGAAGAGGAAATCTTGAAAGTTGTGTTTCCTACTGCGCGGCCATCACAGCATCTGTTACCTAGCTCGTTATTACTAGTTACTGCAATATTAAGAGCTAAATCTAGTGTTTAAAACATCCATAGCGGAACAAATTTTATTGTGAAAAACAATATTTACAAGAAAAATCTCAAATTTAAAATAACGCCATAACCGTGTTAAATTCTAAAATTGGCCTATCACATCGTTAAAAATAGGCACGTGAAAATTAAATCAGGATAAAAATACAAACTGTTGAATTTTTTTTTGTCGGAAAATCTTATCACATAACAATTTTTATCAAGAAAAAAAATTATATCTAGCGTCTCATTTGCAGCTAACATCACTTGAACATATCGGGATTAAAAACTTAAAATAAAGTACAACATACATATAGCCTGTACCTTTAGAAGCAATTAAGTTCCCATTCATCCTTCATAATGTTATCAAAAATACTTTTACATGAAAACATACATTTAAATTTAAGCAGCCCTGGCTTAATGAGCCAGTGAAGTGTAAGCCTGTTAAGTACGAACAAAAAACTGTAACGGTTTCTTCCATTAATACTTTGACAAGATTACAGTAGCCTACAAGAGACTGAAAGAATGTGGGTATTTTTAAATTCGATTTAGAGTACCATGTAATTATTCGAAGAGGCAACGATGCGCTTAATTGGCCGATATGATTATGCACATCTCATCCAAATTTCTCCAGCGGATTTATTTGACATATTGTTAAATACCACACACGCACACGGTTCGGAAACTCGCCAGATATACTTTGGGAGGTGAATGATTGTAGGAAATGACAACAATTATGTACTTCAAATTATAATCCAGCGTAACTCAAGGGAGACATCCGGCTCTTGAATTTCAAGTTTTAAAAGTCTTGTATCTTTAAGAAATAGAAAACGACGTTGAATAAAGCCACAATGTTTTCCTAATTGTTATCGAGGCATAAACCTTACGGGGAAAAAAATGTTAAAACCATCCGATAACATTTAAAAAATCGGCTAATAACGTAAAACGTTTTCGACGCCATACGGCTGTCGTACCAGTCGTACTGAAAAAAAAAAAAGTGCTGTTGGTGCAAGTTGTCTGCTCCTTCAGTTGACTCAAGACGCTCATACAACGCGTATTACTTAGGCAATACTAGTCGCACAGTATCCCCGTGTGTTAGGCAATGTGGTTACCACAGTCTGTATTAAATATTGCCTACATCCGAGGCATTGTCACATTACTGCTGCATCGTGCGTTGGTCACTTGCAAAAAGAGCACCTTGTTTGTTCAAGACGACGTACTAGGTACGACGACCGCATCAAATGCAATATCACATGATGTCAAAACTTATGCAATTATAGGGTGATCATTTTTTTACAACGGACGATTTTAACTTTTTTTTTGTCTGTCGAAAACACTAAGCAGTTCAAAACATATTACTTTTATTCGATGCCATTTTCGGTATCGTGAAAAATATGTTCTTAAAACTAGAGTTACACGACCGAATATTTCCCTTACAAACTGAGCTAGGCTACACGTTGTCGTACATTAACGTCACCATTTTCCACAATGATTCACCTACCGAAATATTTCTGGTAAGTTTCTGAACAGCCGGCATAATGACTTGTTGACTAACATGAAACGAGAAAAACACAATTCAAGTTTAACATTTTTGAGACTGGGTTTATTTTCAAGTTATTTTCAAAGGTTATTTAACTTTCTAATCCTGAGTTTAAGAGAAGAGTTATTAAATCCCCACACGTTAAACGTACGACACATAAATCTTCTCGCCTACTATACGAATGAGTACACACGAACAGTGCAACGTAGACAATATCACAGATCCATCCATTTCCAGGTCATTAAATACTGGAATGATGGATATGACAACGCGGGATTCCTCGCAAGCTGGATATCGACAGAGCACTTTGTCACGTCTCCACACAAGTGTCTGACAGTAATCAAGCTAGCTGCTCCTGACTTCACGTAGCTGCACAAACGTCATCCTAAATTAAATATCGCGCATCCACTGGACTACTACGAAGTCTGTGTCGCGCACAGTGATTCATTTGGTTAAATCCGAGCCAACGAGAGGTTGAAAACCTGTATTGCAACATTGACAACCACCTTCCCGCGTGTATTTTACGACCAAATACGCACAGACGGTCGACAAAAAAGCCAAGCAACCAGAAGGACTGATTAAAATTTACGCAATTAATTACCCTGCATAATTCATTAAATGAGTGTATT
>PNEQ01008360.1:31255-54267 GCA_003012365.1 Medauroidea extradentata
GTGGAATGGCAACGTGTGGAATGGCAACGTGTGGAATGGCAACGTGTGGAATGGCAACGTGTGGAATGGCAACGTGTGGAATGACAACGTGTGGAATGACAACGTGTGGAATGACAACGTGTGGAATGACAACGTGTGGAATGACAACGTGTGGAATGACAACGTGTGGAATGACAACGTGTGGAATGACAACACCGCACAAGAAGTTCCACCGTATAGCATTAGGAGGCAGTCCATCAAAACAACGGGGAAAGAGAGAAAATATTACCGAACATGGCCGAGCATGTTAGGTGTCACAACGGCACGATCACACGAGGGCAACTAGTTAACCGTCGTTAAGATGACAAATACGAAGTACAACAGTAAAACGAAAATAGAGAATCATGCCATATACTTTACTACGCACTTTTCATAAATAAAAAAGCAGGGTCGCCGCTTAATATCCCATAGGAAAAGTCGCTGACCAAACACTGCATGCAGTTTTCGCGCCTCGCGCAGACATATTGTTGTTGACGCGCGAACGTCTAGCGCTTATTGCGCGCCTGTTTCCTGATCTCAAACGCAGCCTCTAAGTCAGCAATAATCCCATGTGACAACTCTGAAGTCCGTGCCATAAATGAAGGTCTTAATTTAATAGTGGTACAACTCCAATTTTGTAAAATAAGGAGTTATATCCATCCACAAACGTGTTAAGAAAGGTTAATTCTACCGTATTTCAGAAGTGGTACATCTCCACGCTGTGGACTTCATTATTTCACCTATCTCGAAAACAGAATTTTTTACACTGAATTATGTTCAGGTCTCTGTATTTAAAAAGCAACTAAATTGGAGTTGTACCACTATTAAAATAAGCCTTTCAAATGTGGCCGTTAAATTAGCCGATATTAACAAAAACCGTCATAATTTCCACCACTCCTCAGGTTCTTTAGGTAGTATGATTTCGATCCGTTAGTGCACATCCACAGGATGTCTGATGAGGTAGCTGTTGACGTAGGAAACCGACCCTACTAAGAACGATCACTGTGCAATATCAACGTGTTTGCCAAGGCAGCCGCATTACGAACATCTCCGGCTTGATAGGAGTTCCCGCCAAGCCTTCAGAAATTAAACACGTACAACAATCGCTAATACAAACGCCGGCGTTGTTTACTATGTCCATATCTGTATTAGGAGAAGTAAGCACAAGCAACTTACAAAACTCATGTTGTATTAACACTGATACATGTACAAACACATGCTGCAAAAAAAAACTTCCTCAAATGTTTAGGAAGTTATTATCCCAGACGCAGTATGGTACAGTTACCATACTTCGTCTTGTAAATATGCAAACTTTTACAAATGTTACAAGTCTGGTAACTTTAGTATGCATTTGACTGTTTTATAATTAGGTTTAGGAGTGTTACCATGGATGTCTTGGAAACTATTCTACCATACATACTTTCTTAGCGCTCCTATACGCACGTCTGGTAAATTTACAAACTATTTTTGGAGTGTACATTAAACCAGCTCGTCAGCACTATTACTGAGCATCTCAACTTGATCTTACGTGACAACTGACAACTGTGTCTTCCACGCTCGTATTCACTCCATCCATAGAATATGTAACACATGATTACACAGCATATCACACTTTACACACATGATTCGCAATACATAGAGAAGGTTACAACAATATCAATCCCAAAATTGTAGTTAACATGTACTTTCATTCGGGACGACCCGGGCTCGATTACCGGCTCCGAGAATCCTGACTCGCGGTTTCCAATTGTTTTCCGAAATCACTCCAGGCGAATACCGGGATTGCTTCTAATTAAGGACCACGGGTCGTTTCCTCAGATTCCTTATCATCACAAACATTGGTTACTTCTCTAATGAGCTCGCAGTCGACGTGACGTAAAACCCGTACTAATTAATTGGTTCGGGATAACGTTGAGCACTTTCGAAACTAGTTATTTTTTTCCTTTCAGATTATTTACATTTTCCTGCCACTTTTAAATATAAACAAAGCTACCTAACATGTACCATCCTCAACCTGAAGTCACGACAGATATTTCTTAATTATTCTAGAGAAGATAAGTCTTCAAAAGTGCTCGTTTTATTGGGAACCACATACACCAATTTGTACTCTTTCTGTAGAAAAAAATAGTTCAGATGGTAATGTAAGTTGGGGTCGCACACAGGTAATAAATACATGGCAAGTTCAGACATGGTTCAAATATAATTTTTAAAAAAGTTTCTAATTTGCACCTATAAAGTCTTCGGAGAGCCTAGTAAATGATCTCCCGTCAGTCCATTCAGTGCGTTTTACCTGTAGAATTTAATTGCTGTTCGTGTACTGAAAGAAGTTTTAACAATCGAAAGGAAACTAAGTTATGCAATAATGGTCCTACAAAGGCAATAAAAATACAATGATAAAATACTGCAGTTGAAAATAAATTTCTCCGAAGAAATGTCCTACAACGTTAAGGAGGGCCGGGACATGAGCAAGTGACATCTCTACTCTGAAGCAGTTCATTAAAAGACCTTGCCATTCCCCTTGAGTCCACCTGTTGTCTGGCCCTAACGAAGACGACCGCCGCCACTCCTGCAGGAGGAGACTCACTACTGTGTCCGTGGAGAATACTTGGCGACTACCTACCCCCTACCAAGAGTACACCTCAACACACACTTGTTTCACACTGCATAGAGTAGAGCCAGGCAAGAGTCATGCGCTACGTTACTACTGTCAATAGGGATTACTTTGTCACAGCAGGTGTTACTTTGTGCCACTCTAAATATTTTGTTTTTATGTCACTTGAGTAGTAAATAATTAGATCTAAACCATATATTCAAATCATCAATTTTGAATTAAAATATTTATGCTAAACTACCAAATAAATTTTACCCCGAGTTGGCACAAAGCAACCCAGGTTGACTATACTGGTGCGAGAGAGACAATGAGACAACATACACAAGAGCAGTAACTGGGAAATAAATCGAGAAGGTACTTGCTAAGGAGCGATCCTTGCATTTCGAGAAACCATGGAAAACTGAAATCAGGTTGGCCGGAGCAGGGAATATCAAGAGACAGTTGCGGTTAAACTGTACGTATGAGGATTAGCATTAATACAGCATTCAGAGTTGTGGAAATGGTGCAAGTAACCTACATAATTTGTTACATCTCCACTACATGTTCAATTCTTAGGGCACTTATTTACGTGTGCCACAATATGAAACAAAATTTATCGTACATACCATATGATTAATATTGCAGGTTAATTCTAAAAGAAAATTATCGACCGACACTGCATCAAATACGCTTAACATACAAAAGTGCACTTAGATGTGTTAGAAGTACTGTAGTTATGTGAAAATTAGTGCACAAGTACATTAGGCACTAAAACAAAAAAAAATAAACAAAACAAAAATATTCAAAATTGCGTTCATTCTCCAACTGACTTTACGTAACTAGTCAAGTTGCTAAGTTTAACAAATTGAAATGGTTCACTTTGCAATTTCGCATTTCGTTTTTAGTAGTCTAACCAACTTTTACTGAATACAATTAATTTACAACATTCTACTTAATAATTAAATTACCGTGAACGTACTAAACTAATTTAATAAATTGAATACGGCTTGAGTTTATTGCACGCTGTTTGGTTGAAGTTATACTCCATTTCATAAATAAGTTTGGATAAGTCTGACAGCAACTTATGGGCAACAGTTTGTAATATTTTGTAATTTTTGTCACTACACAAGACAATCATTGCAATGCAAATGCTGAAATGGACATTTCAGGTTCATTTTAGAGTTTAAAATATCTTGCATTGTGCAACAAATCACAAAATACTAAAAATGTATTGCCCACAAGTTACTGTCAAATTTATTCAAACATAAATTAAACAAATTATACATTTACAAACATGATTTAAATGCGGCTAATACAATCTACGTATATTTTTAGTAGTTATGTTATTCTGCAAAAAGTACACTTCTAAGAAACTTACAATTTGTACATCTTTCATGAAAAATAAAAATTCATACGAACGCTAAAGCAGCATTTACACGACACAATATTTTTTGTTATGAGATTTCTCATACGAACTCATATGTATATAATGTTACCAAACACTATTGTTATGATATTTTAGCATATCTCACATCAAGTATTCTCCTTGCAGGAGACCGGTTTAGGTCTCCTCTGACGACGTTTATTTCAGCAAAAATATTCCAATTTAGTTTTACATTTAACACTAACACGATAAAAAAAAAGTTCCCTGCAGATTTTTTTTCTTAACAAAAATGTTATTTCTGCTTCCCAGTGTCTGATGTGAATTTAAAAAAAATTGAAATAGTTGTTATATGACTTGCCAAATTTCTCTTCACACCCATAAGCCATGATTTGCTCCAATCTCATGTCCAGTATACAGTTGGTCACATGACCAGCACACAACGGCCAAAAGAATCCTCCGTGCGGTTACGAGACTTCGCATCCTAAAAATAGAACACGTTCTAGTCCTGATTTCGTTCAAAATCCAGCTTGCACACGAAATCCTTGCATGAGATTTAGTTCGATATCGTCATCTCGCAAGAGTTCTGCATGTATATTGGGTCGTGTAAAGGCTGCTTGAAATGTTGCAAAGACAAACGGACCTCGGACCACAGCGCCTGGTTGTGTCGGGCGATTACCAGCACGTGTGTAGGCTCGTTCCTTCCATATTGCCCCTCTAAGTGACGTGCCTAGGACGAGATCTCGGAAATGAAAAGCATCTGTATAAAGTGGGTGGAAATGATTTACGAGCTATATATGCTGGAAACAGCAGAAACACAAATGCGCCTTCTTTGCCAGTATTCTTCCCGAATAACTTGTGGACAGCAGAGTTTGCTGAAATATTTATGCACCATCTTGTTCCAATGCCTTCCCTGCGACACCTACAGATCTGCTTAAGGGTGCTGACGTGCGATAAAATCATAATTTTGTATTTTTACGAAATATTGTTAGTTTTAGACACGATACTCGTGAGTACATTTTACTCTTACGAAACAATTTTAGCTCTCATAGTTCTCATAACGGGGTATCAAAGTCAAAAAATGCTTGTTACACTGCCACACAAATAGTGAAAACCAACTGACCTAGTTAAACAAAATAATTTATTGTGAACTTACATCCCATGAGCTATGCAATAAGACATTAAAAAACCCACAAGGTAATATTTCGAATTTAAAAAAATCGCAAAAGTACAGAAAAAAGTTGCAAATCCAGCAATTTTTTAAAATACAAAACCAGTTCGCGGGATTATTTCAAATGTTTTATTACGTAGCCCATAGTATGTTATTTCACTGTGAATTATTTCACGTACGTAAGGCCACTGGTTTTCACTATTTGCATAGCAACAGAACATTCAAATTTTGACTTCGACGCACCGTTATGAGAAAACTACGCCAGCTGAAATGGTTTCGTAACAGCAAAATGAACTCACAAGTACCGTCTACATAACTAACAATATTTCATATCAATATAAAATTATGACTTTATCGCAAAGAACACCCCTATGTCAGTATTTGGATGTTTTTAACTCGCAGTGTCGTAGAACTCTCCTCGCAACTCGTAGGCGAGTGGTGCCGCAGTAAAACTTATTCTGATTGGGGTACAGTCGAAATGAGCGACGCCTTTGCACAGGACACGCTGCCAATAACCATGAGACAGATTATATATTAATCCCTGAATAACGTTGTAAGTATTTCGTCACGTTGTAGAAGTTGCGAAGTCGTGTAAAATGATACAGTTCACGTAGGGACGCAGAGGTTGGGAAGTACCCGTAAATCGACGCACAATTTGTGGCACTGAGGATCACATCTGCGTTGAAATAGAATCACTACGAATAAAGGTGACCGAGGTGATTATGGAGCTGGCACGGAAATTGCAGTTACTCATATCCCGTCAACCTTCGATGTCACTACATAAGTGTCCTACATGTGAGATCCTGGGAGTGACTCCGACCAGGCATTGATTGTATCGGAATCTCCTTGGAGCGATGTTATCGATAAACCTCCGTTGTCCCTCTCAAACTGTTAGCTCCGCCCACTTGACGCATTATTTGACGTCGCTACTGCGTTTTGTTGCTATTCCAAGCCTCTGCAACATACGTATATAATTATGCTCGTCTTCGCATTCCCTAATACGTGAATAAGGGCTTTAAACGTTATTCAGGAACGAAAATGAAATATTAAATACAGTTCTATCAACTATCAAAAACATGCACTAATTCGTGGACTACACTGTGAGAAAGGCTACACAAAATTAGATTGGAGACCGACTAATTTGTTTGTAAATGGCGGAATAAATAGATTTAGTTGAAACCAAATTAATATTTTGTCCAAGTGTAATATTTTAGCAGGCCAGCTAAATATTTGTTTGGCTGTGCATGTTTTGTGTCAAACCAGTAAAAAAGTACATGGAAGCACTGAACTTCTAACTCAGGATCTCTTGCAATGAGGATCGCTTGCGTATTAGCATCCACGGTCAAGACAGAACAATGGCCCTAAGGTACATTATTCGTAAAATGCATGGTGGCACGTAGGCAAATATATATTAACAAATTTTATTTTCCATTTTCTGTAGTAATTGTACAATCAGACTGTTTGTACCTGAATAAGAGACAGGTTGTAACTGAATAAGGCATCACTAAATACACTTACATATATAGCTGTAATGCGGATTGTGACTGAATAGTCAAAATAACTCTCGCGGCATTATTACCAATTTTGGCGTCCACAAGTACAAACGTTTGGTTGGTGCTAGTACTTGTGTGCTTCCAAAACAATTATTACAATTGCGTCAACGACCTTCTGTTGCTTCAACAAAATAAGGTTAAGTTGCTTTTCGTATTTTGTTCTGATAACAAAATATTTCATTACGTCCAGTAAACATTAATTACGCGATATTCCAGCAAATATTTGATAAAAATGCCTTTCAGTCAGCTTCATGACTCGTGAGATGGTTAACACAAGCACAAGCAAGAGACCAGTACACAAGCACGTCAAACCACCCGGTGTGCTGTATCTGTTAGCGACTTGTCAGCTGTACAACACATACTGTGCAGCTGATTGGCCGCGCACAAGTAGGTCTGACGTGTGGCCATTCGTCTGAAACGTGACTAAGGAACAGGCAGTTTCGGCAAACCAACTCTTGCGTATGCAATACTCTTATCATCCTTCACTGATAACAAAAGATTTAAATTTCCGCATGCAAATGTTTGGTACTTTTACATTATTGTGCGACTACGGGAAACTACAGTAGATGTAATGCAACGTTAATTTTACAAATAATCTAAAAATACATACACATCTCTGACTAGATAACACAAATTTACTAGGACTAGAAATAGAAAGTTAATGTTGAGCTTCGAACTCTTTTTTTTTTTTTTTTTTTTTTTTTTTTTTTTTTTAACGGACAGTTACAAAACCTTTATCCATCTCTGAAACATCAGATTATCATCATGTAACAAATTTATAAAAAAACTCCTAAATAGTATGTTCAGAGTATTACGTAAATTTTTAATGGACACCACCACACCACCATACCACCACACAAATTTTGACGTTTACGACTCATTACGCAAAAACCATTAATGATACACAAATTTCCTAAGAGGAAGATTTAATCACAGTTCATGTGTAAAATAAGAAACAAAATATCTGGCACAAATATAAAAATTAAAAAAGACGTTGAAAACTGAGGTGGCGTGGTACATACGTCTAAAAATCTCAACTGAAATCTCGAATTTTTGGTAGTCAGTGTGGAAATTTAAAACGAAAATTATTAATATTTTAATAAGGGCTGAGTAAGCACCTTGATATTCTGTACGGATGAATAATTTCAGCCAAGGAGATAGGCTTTGCGGCAAAGGGATTAGGCCACATTCAAAACGAGAGTAACATGTACTTCATTTCACTAGACTGTCTACCTTTTTATTTAATGAATGCTGTGAAAATTTCAATTATAATGATTGTTTCTGTACGAATTGCCATCATAATCTGGTTGAATCTGAACAAGCATTCCATAAATATTACGAGTATTCCGACACACACTCCTACAAAAAGAAGATTTAAGTTCTTCTCGCCGGAAAATCATTTTATAGAAAGTCCGTCAAATGTTATGATTTAATGATTACAAAAAGCCCGCGCTAGGGTAAATATAATATACAACCAGATACAGCTACAATTTAAATCTTGTGAAACAAATGACGAAAAATATTACCTTTCACGTATATCCTAAATTTGTTAACTCGGTACGCTTTACATTCAACATGTTGCTACCGTTATACAGGTTGCTACACGTACTTCAAAATGTACTAACAGGATGTTGTGAAACTCAGATTGCCACCTGCACTGAACTTAGATGCAGACTTTCCACCAATAAAATTATATGGTCACCGCTTAGTGACCCGTAATAAAAACCGTTCGGCGGGAAGCTTGCACGATAGTTCAGGACTTGACTCGTTGAGGCGACGCGGCATTTGATGTGAGCTTCAAAGTCGACCTTACTTCTCCGTCGCTTTCGAGCCTCTCACGCGACGGTAAAACAAAAAACCTTGCAGGCCATTCTGGGGCGTTGTTGATAGAGGCGATATACTTGTCGAGCGTGGTACTCTGGCTTTTATCGCTCCGCTGTTCCCACGTGTCACGCGAGGAAGTTTGGTACCGTTACACATTCGCAGCTGATATGTATTGCAGTGATGCCACACACTACGACACCGCTACAATGTCTGTGTACCCACCTGTCACCTAAACTCACTGTGACAACTGCGGGTACACTCCCTAGTGACGCAGTGGTAACATAATTGACTCTCAATCGGAAGGACACCGGTTCCATTACATTCCCGGTCAGGATAATCTCAGTTCACCATGGTTGTCGGAAATCACTCCGTACGAACTGTGTCGATGGTTCCTCATCACACCAAGGCCAACCCTCTCACTCTTTCTCGTAGTTTTGATCGACTGGTTGTGTTTCTGATCTCGCCTTCTACGATATACGTGTAAGCCACGATCAAACGTCTGGTTCGTAACCGACAGGAGATAGCAATTTTGGTTACTAAATCGACCATGTGACCTAATTTAAGCCATAAAATTTTGGGGATTTAGATTTGAAATTTACTGCGGTAGAGTAGCACACTAAATTCCCAAACAGTTCAGTTAAGAGTGCATGTTAGATAAATAAACGCTGAAAATAGCAATTGATTTCTACGCTTTATTCGAAGCCAATATGGATATAATACTCAATGACAATCTTAGATAATGGAATTTGCCAACTTTTTGAGTAAATATTTACCCAGGATTACTAATTCGTTACGCGTGATCTCTTGCGCCGCAGTTGAATGCACGAGGTTTCGGCGTCAGAGAGTGTGCCTCAGAAGTTCGAAACACTGGAAACAAGTTAATTTACAACGTTGGTTAAAACTTTTGTCTGGGATTGCTATTGTATAACTATCGCAAATTGGCTTCAAGAAACCTACAGTTATAGATTAATGCTTTTAGCGTTGAATTATGTACCATGCCCTCTTAAGTCGTCTCGTGGTGTCAACTGAGTTTTACTGGCCCGTATTTCAACTCAAATTTAATAGCAACCACTGTATAGGCCTATATGGCAAGCATTACGTAGAGAAAAAAATCTACACTATTTTGTATGTAAACCCTACAATATCAATTTATTCTTCAATTAATTGTCTTCTAAAATACCAAAATTAATTGCTTGTATACTGTAGTATTTTAATCACATTTTTCTTACTAGGAGATTGAATAAAAATGAGTCGCAGCTAACGTAAAGAAATATTCAAAAGATGTCAACGAAAATTAACTTGCTAGTTAGCAAGACTTTCTCAGTTACAAATCCAGGTTCACTAGATCACCAGATTTGTTAGGGTGTGAACAAATAAATTCAAGCAGTTAACTGGGTTCACTTTTTGGACGCCAACATACTTCCCTCTGATCACTTTGTAAACATAACGAGCTGGAATTTTACTCGACTCTGGGGTGGCTCTTCCTAAAGGCCTAAGGAATTGGAATATAGAAAAGTAACAAAATAACGAAATTTAATCAAACCTCTAGTTTCCGACTTTGCCGCATGCAACACTGAAATTTGACGTTCGAAATTATCCATCCTAAATTTGTAAACCCTAAATCACCTAATTAGCCGTTTCGATCACGGCTTCAGAAGAATAATTTCAGGCAGTGTAGTTAAAATATGGCTTTCTTATTGTTCAGCCAGTTCCAAAGATAATCTCTGCTGCAACTGGTACACTTGTGCTGTTGTAACATCGCGGTAATTAGAGCAACCAGTACTAGTTTGGTAACACATCCGCTGGGAGCACTAGTAGTATGTGGTACTGTATAACATTCCCCACTACATATGTTAAAACATACTATACTGGTATGATCTTTAATGTATTCCAAAAAATTGTAAATAACTCAAATATTCTTTAACCAAATGCTTTGGAAAAAATTTGAGACTGTGTACAGTCATACGATACACAATTTTGCCAAAGCGATTTTTAAAATAATGTACCGTTTGCCAGCAAAAAATTATTTTGCTTAATTTTGGCTTATTTTGACAACAAAATACGTAATATTCCAGGGGCAAAAATTTAAAAATCCGTTTGGTCTGTTGCAACAGAAAAATTCATGTACAAACAATGATATATGAGTGTTAAAACTGCCCGAATGAAGTTTTCATACATGTATTAGTTTGCGTTATTTTTTTTTCAAAACCACTGCAAAACTAAAGAGCGAGGCCTTAAGACAGTGGTTAAAGCCGTATCTACACGAAGCCTGTAAATGGCGTGTGCTGCAGTCTTGAGACAGGTTCTGTAACTGGCCGCTATAATGCAAGCAGGCGTTATACAGCTTCACGAACGGAAATTTTCTGTATTGATACTTTAGGATAGCCTACACATCGCTAATTCATGTGTTTAAAACAAAGGAATGCCTACCGACATATTTGTGTTCGAAAGTACATGAATGCGATTAACTTTTGATGTGTGACCATAAAAAGGGCACATTCTCATATTTTCATTTACTCTTTGAATACCGGCAATTCATATCAGAAAAGAACGAAACGACTTGGCCTAGTGTCGCATGCAACTAGAATATAAACATATTTTAGTTTGTACACTTTACGGCAACTTTTCGCTACAGATAAAATCGCGAGATTATTTGTGTAAGAGTCAATCACACGGTACACACCGACTGCAACCATAACATTAAAAACAAATAACTTCTGAAGGTACTGTTGCATGTAGCCACCGATACATTGTTACATTTATTTTGTTATAGAGAGTATGCTAGTTTATGAAATCTTCATTTATAGCAAACGGAAAACAGTGGATACCGCAATACGCGTTTAATTGCAGGAAAATGTTTCTGTCCCTACATTCTCCAGTCGACAATGTTCTTCCGAGACACTATAATTTCAATTATAAGCCGAGATGAATTTGCTGACATCAATTGCAATAATTTCCCGAATCGTTCATGATAAAATCATAATGTTATATTTTTATGAAATATCATTAGTTTTGTAGACGATACTTGTGAGTGTAGTTTCCTCTTACAAAACAATTTTAGCTCTCATAGTTTTCTCATAACGGTGCGTAAATGGCAAAGTTTGCGTGTTACACTGCCATGCAAATAGTGAAAACCAATCAACCTACTTAAATGAAATAATTCACTGTTATCTTACATCCCATGAGCTATGCAATAAAACATTTAAGAACACACAATGCCATATATATAATATCACAGAAGTACAAAAATTCTAATTTTATTTTTAAATGTAAAAATTGTTCACAGGTTGTTTCTTAATGTTTTATTACGTAGTCCATGACACGTGATTTTACTGTGAATTATTTCACTTGCATAAGTCAACTTGTTTTCATTATTTGCATGGCAGCAGAAGATGCAATTATGACATTGACGCACCTTTATAAGAGAACTAGACCACCTAAAATTGTTTTGTAAGGGGAAATTGCACTCACAAGTATCGTCTACAAAGTGGGCCTCTCTGGCGGGGGGGGGGGACATGTCCCCTCCAAATATTCCTTGTAGAGGGGACCCAGGGACATATTGATGTTGAAGTGAAGGTATTGTGTGTTATTTATTTGTTAACTTGAATATCAAAACACGTAAAGGATAATTATTTCAGTGCTCTACCTGTTGAAAGACAAATTTATTTATTAAACATTCTATTAGGATATATTTACTTCTATTCGTCAAAAATATTTACATCCCATGCCCCCACCCCCCCCCCCTGAATTAACTTACCGGAGAGGCCCATGAAGACAAACTAACAGTATCCTATATAAATACTTAATTATGATTTTATCCCACTTGGAACACCCTCAATGAGAGCGCCAATAGTAGCGAAGAGGATTAGCGCATCACGCAACAAGGAACGTAATGCGCAATGACTGACGACTATCCGAGGACAGGGACAGATAAAAACTCTTGACGGCTAGTCCGGAGCGTGCGTGGAACAATGAAGCAAACTGAGCGAAGCCACAGCTGGACAAGGCCGAAGATTACTTGGTACATAGCACGACGTAGCCAAGAGACGGGACGGCACAGCACTGCAGCGAGCAGGACCTGGAGATGGTTCGTTTACCTCGGGCACCGTTACGTCTACAGCGCAGCCGTGTTCCGTGACGGGCAAGAATCCACGAGGTTCTAACATACCCTCACTCTCGCACGCTATCGACGGTATCAAAAATTCACCGGATGTTCGTAAATTACCATGTTGCTCCCAACCGGTCCAATCAATATATCCACCGGTTCAACCGGCCTGAAATGTAGTTGGATCTGATGATGTGCACCGGAACATTAATCGGAGAATTTTCGAATCAATCTCGCAAAAAAAAAAAACATTTGAAATAACCAGATTAACTGTGAACAGTGAGGTTAACAAAATTTTAAAAATGGAAAATTGTATTTGAAAATATGTACTTACGGCAAAAACAAACCTATTTAATTTGAAATTTCAATATATTTATTTTACTACATATGCTACCAAAGCGTTCAGTTTGGATTTCTATCACGGTATAACATTAAATAACGTGATCAGAGTCATCCCATTTCATTCGTAACGGAAAAAAAAGTCAAACTTGTGTTCGTTAACGGCCTCAACCGGTGTACACAGGTGTTTCAACCACTGAAGGATGCACCTGTGAATTTCCGTAAACACGGTCAAGAGCACAGCCCCGCTACCACGATACATAAACTAGTCGATTAGTGAAATCTTGAAAGAATCCAGGTAGTCCCACTTCCTAAGATAACACTCTCGAATCGTGTTTTGAAACTGCGAGGTTGTTTAGACTGTAATTCCCATTTACAACAACGCAGCCGTTAACGAAAATGACATTTGGCAATTTGGCAAACGCAGAGCGTTCGATAAAAATGTGGCTGCCATAATACTTGCTTAGCCACGAATTAAGATGTTCCAAAATTCATGCTACAGCGAGGCCTATTTTCGCACTTCTTCCTAATATATTAAAATATCTTAGCATTTTACATTTAAATTAACATGCTTCAGTTTAGAGGTTAAGGGTCTTATGTATGTAATTGTGACTTGACATTTGATTTTACTTTTGTGGTTTTCTTTCAGATTCTAGCGTACTAAGCATAACTAACAAACGTCTGAGTTAGATACAATATTCATAGAATAAATCTTCTACAGTGCAAGTTATAAGTAGCCAATTTTCACTTAGCTTGTATTTTATTCATTTTCAAAAAGGAAATAGATCCAGCCAGGGGTGTCAAACACAGTAACAGATAGGAGTCCTCGACTGCCGCATGGCCGGTGTTGTAGTGCGTCACGTGTATACCATTTTACGCGAAACCGCTTAAACTCATTCATATTACGTTTCTACGAATAGAACACATACTTGAAAGTATGATTCTATTATTTTAAAAATTCTGCACGGTTGTTAGAAACATGATTTTCGGGCCTCTCACAAAATGGCTGAAAGCAGCTTTTTTTTAGACCTGCTGAGTAAAATGGAAAACGAGAGGCATGCGTTGGCCTTTACATCATACTAACCAGGCATACATATTTGAGGTCACCACTTAAACGCGGTTCACCTCAGTTTTCAACGTCTTTTTTTATTTTTAAAATTATACCAGATATTTTTCTATTTTAAACTAAATCTTTCTCTTAGGAAATTTTTGTATATCTTATTATTTTTGTGTAATAGTCGAAAACGTCAAATTTTGAACTTTACGGTTTTATGCACGCCACTAAAACCAACTGACATACCAAACCGAAAAAAATTCACAGTGTATAACAATGCTGTAGGCTATGATTTGACATATATAAAACAAAAATTAAAATATGTTTGTATTTAATAAAAATGTTGAATTTTAAAATGAACATTAAAAAATTAAACTATTTTTAAAAATACAAAACTATATATATTGTTTTTATATGTGTCAAATCATAGCCTACAACATTGTTATACATTGCATTTTTTCGGTTTATGTCAGTTGGTTTTAGTTGCGTGCATAAAACAGTAAAGTTCAAATTTTGACGTTTACGACTCATTAGTATTACGCAAAAAATAGAAGCGATCCAAAAATTTCCTAAGAGGAATATTTAGTCACAATTTATGTCTAAAATAAGAAAAAAATTATCTGGTACAAATATAGAAATAATAAAAGACGTTGAAAACTGAGGTGAACCGCCCCCTTCAAGCACCATATAGAAAGACTGCAACGATAACCTTGCACGCCAGTTTGACGCGTTGTGAATAGAGGTGATATGCTCCCCGTCGAGCATGGTACACTGACCGTTATCGCTCCGCTGTTCTCACGCGTCAATCGTGGTAATTCGAAACCGGTGAAGACGAGTCTATGTCAACAAATATAATTATAAACTATAAAAAATGGACCAGTAAAAAACTAAAAAAAGAAGAGAATGTAATTTTGAATGAAATAAACAAGCAAATACGCTGGGCATATACGAATGTTGGAATGTGTATGTCGGCAGGTATTCTCGGTACTATCAGAAGCCTGAGTCAGCGCACGACACCAGTAAGAGCTCCCCTGCCGTCAGACACCGTGTCGTGGGAAACAACACTCGCCCTTGTTTGCCTCCACAGACAACAGTTTACAGCCCGGCCAGGAGTTACACAAGCTGGGGAGCGGAGGCTTCGTGAAGACAGCCGACAAGCCGCAGCTCTTCAGTCCGAGCCAACTACACGTACACAGCGCCCTTGCAGAAGTTTTCCTTGAAGGTAGAGGACTGAAGAGTAGTGTGCGTGTGTGCAGGACCACTTCTGGATCGAAACATGCATTACAAATCACGATATACAGTTCAGATAAAAATATATAAAACCATCCAACATATACTTACTACTGGACTCAAACCCCCGTGCTTCCTAAGATCGGCGCTTTCGTACCGCGCCGCTGGCCCGGCTAAATAGCCACCTTGCCATCGTGGAGATAAGACCGTGTTTCAATATTGGTAATTTATTAATTCGTAACTAAGCATAGGTAAGTTGAAACGCTACTTAGTACTTCGTATTAGAAATGTTCGTTGCCTAATTTGATTACCACAATTTTTGTACGCCATGCCACATTACGTGGCCATTTAGTTAACTAAAACTGGCAACTGAAGAACTGCGTAGGTATGTGCAGTAAGCTTACAAAGTACTTGGATTAGATGTTCACTATTTCGACGAGTAGCGGAGAGATGGTCATATTTGTATCCGCTAAATACACTACTGCATAATTACTGAATGCTGAAAGCGAAAATTTTTTCAACATTTCTTCAGTTTATTTTAATTTGTTAATCTCGCGTCAAGTATCTAATACTTCTACTGCTCAAATTGAAGTAGCTATGACATATTTAATTTTCATATATGATACTCCTGGCCTCAATCTGACGTACGTAAGCAACTACTGCTAACACAACTCGAAAATTTAAGTTGTGAAAGCAAAATTCACACGGAATAAAAACGAAATCACAAAAAATTGTTCTCTTTAAATTAATGTGTTTCTTTCTTATCGTATCCCAGGAATATAACAACCACTAGTAATGTCTCGTAGCATATGAAACCAAATTTCAAAATATATTCCTGTAGAAACTGTAGAAACTGTAAAATAACTACGAAATAATTTAGTAACAAAAATTAAAATTTTGTTACAAAACATTGTTTCACACTAGGAAACTTTAAAAAAATGTATGCTGGCGCAACAAAAAAGAAATCTCAATAACGAAAACTTGTAAGAGAAGACTGGTTTCTGGTCAATATGCCTTAAGATTAATAGTTACTTTTTTTTTTGTTAAGTTTAGGCTAATTTGGAATTTTCCAAATTTTTTTTTGTTAATGATAATGTAACACAAACGTAAATAACTGTCACTTATGTAACTAAACTGTTATAACTTTACAGTAATTTATAGGTTTAAGTTTACTGTAACACAAACTGTATGTAATTTATGTTGTTGATCTGTTTGAACACGATCTGTTGTAAACCGGCCAGTGGCCGAACACTTCGTGTGTAAATAAATAAAAATCAGTTATATAAGTACGCCTGTCATTAAATGATGATTTTATTTTAATTCTCTTCCTCAACGAGTTTATGACGAAGTATTCATGTATAAGGCACTATAAAGAGTCATTATAGAGCCCTATTCATGTAGCGGACGAACTGAAAGTGCGCGGTAACTTTTAAAATCCTCAGAAACGCCTCATGAATGCAGTTGCAGCTACCAACTTTGTCAGGATACGCCACTTCAAGCAGACTGGCCACTCTTCCATGCACAAATGAGAATGTATTTATTTGGAAGATCTGCAGGTCAACGTATCGCCTCGCCGAGAACATACACCGGCCAACACTCGACATAACTGCAATCAATACTCGTCTGCTCACTCGATATCTTTGAATATATATATATTCAAAGCTCGATATTCAAGTATCATCCGAGCGCTGTCAGACCAGTGACTAATAACCTTAGCGCTTCTATCCCGACCACCAATTACTGCCCCAACCACCAAACACAACAAAACGCCCTGATCTCAAGTCGACCGATTATCTGGGGCGTGCGGCAATACATCACCGGTTGCCTGGCCGCCACGCCGTATACAACCCTTCCATCTGACGAGGCACTAATTACTTGTGGCTTACGGGCTATTTATTCAGGATAGAGTGAGCACGTTTCAAACCCCACTAAACAAGCGTATTAACCAATATATTCACCAAGTGTGTGTCCGGATAATAGAGTTGTATCACGTGCGGTTATAGCAACGCTGCTGTCTACATTTTAAGGTCTCGCTCATTAGTTTTGCTGTGGTTTCGAAAATATTGTTACGCAAATTAATATATGCATCAAGAATTCATTATTACAGTTTTAAAACTTGTAAACTATTATATATATATATATATATATATATATATATATATATATATATATATATATATATATATATATATATATATAAATTATTCGGTTGCAATACACCAAACGGATTTTTAAATTTTTGCCCCTGAAGCCAAAATGAAGCAAAATTTTTTTTGTTAGCAAACGGTACATTATCAAAAAAAAACACTCTGGCAAAATTGTGTGTCGTATGATTGTAGACAGTCCTCAATTTTTTTCAAAACAATTCGTTAAAAAATATTGGCCTTGTGGAGTTACTTGTACCATTCAAAACTTTGTTATTTATGTCGTTCAGAAGACCCAAAAACTAATAATTTGAGCGGTCAAAGTAACTCCGGTATACGGTATTTACAAATTTTTTAATAAATAAAATACCATGCCCTTAACGTATCTATGATTCGGACCAGAATTAAAAGGTAAATTACGAGTAAATGTAACTACTCCGTGGTGCAGGTTTTAACAAATTATTTTGAATGAACAGTACACATGTACTTCGACTCCAAATTAAAGTATTCCAACGAAATGTGCCATGAATGCCGCGTCAGATAATTCAAAAGGCAAGTATCCAAGCAGCGGTATAAACATACCAGGCAGGCATATCCGTCAAGTAGTTTTCACTTGGCAGGCCACGACATTCAGGCGCTCGTTTCAACATTTTAACTCACTCATCATTGCTGACGCTGCCGTGCAGACATACGTTCATGGCGAGAGTGGATCGGTGTCTTCCCTCGTCGCCGAAAAACTGATACACTAACATCATACCCTGCGCCATATTAAAGTGGCATTTGAAACAACGCTTTCTTCCTACAAGTGGCAGTTTCGAACGTGTTGCTACACTACAAATTTGCTGTGTAGTGTAATTACTGGTTTACCTCAAACATATCGGACTTTCTACACGTTACTGTCACGGCACACACTTCATAAATTTTGTAAGGTCCCACTGATGAGATAAGACTTTTTAAAATATTTTTCGTAAATACCAGTTTGGCCCAACGACAAAAGAATTAACTCTGCTGCTACTGGTGTGCACTGAGCAAGATGAATATTTCTCTATTTGCTTTACACGGTGGTTAATCAAACCTTCAGAAAGAACCAAGAGTTCTTTATTTGGAATGTATATTGTGCCTTGACCGAATCATTTTAGTGTGAATTTCCTCGAGTTTCCAGGACACTAAAACTTAATAAGATTTTTCGTTTCTGGAAGACTGAAAAAGTGTCAACTCATTTTAATAACAAAAGACAGAAAATGAACAAACAATTAATCGAAATACACGTAATTTTTTTCAGAGTAAAATTTTGAATTTGAGTCAATTCACATACTTGTTATTCTCCTTGATTCACACCAACAAATTTAAACAACTCAGCCCGCTAATTTTCGTTTCCCCACGACCGCTAATCTCAATTATATACCATACACGTGTCTTGAATTTACAAATTTATCAACAAATCACGAAATAAATTACGTGAACCAGTTAAATATTTGTAACCTGATGTATACCAAAGGCTTCCCTCGCATCCGTTAAACTTCGCATGATCTCATGCAGTGGAGTTTCTAAAAAATAATTTCTTTTGTTGGAGCTTTGTTGTACCTACCTCATTCCCACGCAACTCTTTAAAGGATATTTGTCAGTAATCTAGACAATGAAAACAAAGAAGTGTAACAAACTTTTCAACAGAAACACTATCTCCTACGTACAAAATGGTTGCTTGCCGATAAGAAAGTTGTGTGCGGAAAGGGGCAACCTCTTTTTATAACGTCAATTATATCGGGAGGTTGCTCTTCGGTTGAATCTATACGTAACAAAAAAGCAACATTTGGAAATATAACTTGATTCTAATATTTAAAACCTAATACAGTTTAACATGATTCCACTTGTACATAAACTGGCTTACACAATTTCCACTTCACTATTCACAAGGAATCATCTCACAGCAACCAAACAAGCCGTCGTTTTAGAATGATCGGGCTGCATTTCTTTCTAGTTACCTGACGGTGACAATCCGAACACAGGCATACTGTTCAGTTCATATCCAACCTGCACATGTGTATACAGTAATACACGACGTATATTGTAAAAGATCATCTGACATATAAGTCCAAGGCACAAGCCTTGCTCACGTCGGGCTAAATTAAGAAACAGGAAGTGTTTCACAGTCGACGAGATATCAGAAGCAGCCCACGGAAACGGAAACACGTCACGGCATCTGCGCGTAAACAGCATAGTGGTCACTTGCAAGACATCACGCAGGCTAGCATACGTAACCTCAGTCCGTATCTCTGCATTTCGACAACAAATAACCAAGCAAACAAAAAAATCATACGCCAAGTTGGTTTCGTTGAAACAAAACACAAAAGGACAGCTCAGAAACCTGCTGAAAGCGAGCCAACGTCGACTGTTGCTGAGTTACTTCAAAATAAATAAGACAAATACAGGAAAAAAGCAATTGAACAAAAGAAAAAATTAAGACTTGGAGATAACGATACAACTTCAGCAGTTAGGCACAGGCAAATCTATGCACATCCAAATTAGACACGCTGTTGAAACAAGAAAATATTTTATGGGCGTTCGTAAAGTCTAATATATTTACCTAGTAGCTTCGTAGTGATTTTATATACTTTATGACGTGTGTTTGAAAATAAATGCTAGTGCCACCTATATTTCTCCACGACTGGTTTCTCATGGTTACAAAGTTTTTTATGTCGAATTTTGCAGCACAGCTATTTGTAGTTTAGTTACCCATTCAATGCCTTACTTCTGAAAGATTTCTGCCATAGGAGGAGAAGATGACGTTCCTCTGGTATTTTAAGACAACATTCAAATTAACAAGCCAAAATAATGTTCTAAAAAATATAATGCATGCTTTCGACCTCACACTAAAATAAACACAAAGCCACACACGCATAATTTTTAAGAAACACAATGTTTTAACATATTTCGTGACACCACTCAAATCCAATCAGTTCATCACAACTGCATATTTATATGGGTGACAAACGACATTACCGGATTTCGAAACAAGGAATCTCGCAGGTTAGACATTTCCCGGAGGTACGCAAAAAAATTACACTATCAGATGAAAACCTAAACTGTCGGGACAAAACTAAAAATGCGTCCAAAACCTGTAAGTTCAATTTTTTTTTAATTTATGCACTTTTTAAAATCCATGGTCGTGTAATTTCACAGTTAGTATTTGTAGTTTTTTAAGTAGCTCCAACATGACCTTGTTGCTGAAACTATAACGGCAGTTTCAAAGTAGTCATATATCCTAATTTTACTAATACTCTAGTATAAATGACTGGTATTTAGTGAATAAGCACTTTATGCTGCCCTTACTAAATACGGACGGCCGATTTGAGGCAGATCTTATAGGCGAATGATACTATTCAGTTTCCACTTCACGTAACAGTATCTTACCAGAGCCTGAGTTAGTTGATAAGACATTCGCAGTCTAAAACGCTGGAAACTGTCCTGGAAAATGTATTACGAGCCGTGAGTATGCGGCGTACAACCAGCTAACCTTTCACATTACTCCAGTGCATTGTGTGTGGGTGGTTTATAGGGAAAGGATTAGTGATGCCACAGTTAAGCCATTATCGCCTTTTATTCCACCGTACCGGTACCATGCACACAAACATTACATAAATAAAATTTTACATAATTGCTTACAAAACAATACACTGAAAAAATAATAGTTGTAGGTACCGTAATTGTGTTAATATAGGGACAACAAAACAGTTTGGTTGTAGGTACTATGCGAACTGTTCCTTCAACAATCTGTTTAGTAGAAGAAACAAGGAACCTTGTTGCTTTTACACGGTATCTACTACAGAATAGATTGTTGAATGAACTGTCCAGATGGTACCGACAAACTGGTTTGTTGTCCCTATTTTAACAGAAGTATGGTAACTTCAACATTACTTTTTTATCAGTGTAAATGAAAGCAAAAAAAAAAAAACAGTTATGATAATATAAGTGTCCACTATATTTAACAACGATATTACATAAGTAATGATTGGATTGGCTAATTTTGCACATTGATTATACAGGCCTATCTAAGCTAATACTTTGATTAGCATTAAGGAATATCAAAGGTCAACTACCATCACAATCATGTTAGGTATTAATAAACTGTACAATCCCGAGTATTAGCTGTGTGTGATACTGCAAAATCTTTGAAGTAATGTCAGTCGATATTTCTGGTACTCAAATGAAGCTAACATGTCCATTTCGTAGTACCTTCTGTAAATTTTTCCTTGCACTGTGGCGAACGAAATATGCTGTAAACAGCAAGTGACTAAGAACTGTTAAATGTACCTTAGGTAAGTAGAGTGGCATCGTCCATTGTTTCGGGCAATTGTAACAATCCACAGTGTATTAGTAAAACCGAAGCTGGGAGGACAGTGTGCTATGACTGCGACATGTTGCCTGGTTCACAGCTAGCGTGAGAGAACACTAGAGTAATTATGCTTGTATACAGACGCGCCTCACTTCGGCCCGAGCCCCAGACGACCTGGCACAGCTAGCCGCACGAGCCAAGACACGTTGGCGTCCACCCAGCACAGATGTCAGATAAGTCTTCCTCGTGCCGCCGGTTGTAGCCGCTTCCACGAACGCGTGTGCTAGATGAATGTCACTTCAGAAACTAAAGTCAACAATTTCTTCTTGTGAAACCATGCATCCTCTGCGTCCGTCGAGCATTGAAGACGCAACTGTGTTCGAAGCAATGAAAATCCTAGCAAATAAAATGCCCAAGTTAAACATCCACGGCGAAATACAAATACAGTAGACTACCGATTATCCGTGTGTCATGCATTATCAGATTTGCGGACTATCCGCGCAAAATATTTCACTTTAAAAAATTTAAAATAATAATTTTAAATTTTTTTAATTATTTGGTTAATTATAAACACACGCTGTGTTTACTCGCGGTATTTCAACCAACGTGTTATGCCCGCAACAGTATTTTGAAAGGCTTGAAGAAGATTGAGGTGTTTTCCAGAACGCGGAACAATTAGTTCTGTGTATAAATGGATTAACGAGATTTGTATTTTAAGATATACCTGATTTTTTATTATTTGTGTTTTTAGATTATTAGCACACACCTCAGTAGTAGGAAAAAGGGGCTGCGGGCGCACTGGCTCCTGGCTGAGGAGCAGAGGAGCAGCTGATGACGCAATCAACATGGCTGCCGTGACGTCACTGTCCTCCATCTTGGATACGTCACTGTCCGCCATCTTGAATTACGTAACGTCCGCCATCTTGGATGACGTCACATCCGCCGTGTTGTTTTTGGATTTTCCAAATTTGACTTTTGATTTTCAAATTTGTTTTTTTTTTTCAACTCTCACTTGTTTTACGTCATCTGCTACGCAGCCGCCATGTTTGTTTACGTCGTCTGCTTGTGACGTCACATTTTTTTCGACTGTCACTTATTTTCGTCTGCCCGTGACGTCATGATTCCAATATTGGCTGCTAGGCGGCACTTGTGTCGCACATTGTTTTCTCCGTCGTCTGCTAGGCGGCGCTGCAGTCGCCATGATTGTTTTCTCCGTTGTCTGCTAGGCGGCGCTGCTGTCGTGTGCTGGGCGCAGCCATGTTTGTTTCAT